>CAJVPT010000992.1:0-24206 GCA_910592055.1 Acaulospora colombiana
GGGTTTTGAGTTCTGTCAGAACTGCAAAAAGTGATCTGCAGTAGTGACCTGCAGGCAATGATATTAAAAGTTGGAAGAGTCTTCACCTGAACTTTTAATAGAATGAAAAATCACTCCCAAAGTTGCACTTAGAGTAATTACTGAGACGAGTGAGTTAGTTAAAGTTTTAGCTTTAGCGATTCATACTATATGTACAGCTTACAATTGTTTAATAAAGTACACATAACTAGCTTGACAGAGGGTTAAAAAAAAAAAAAAAAAAAAAACACCTAAAAGTCACATAGTATGAAATTCAGTTTGATAATCCAACAAAAAAAACAAAAAAACAATGCAGAGCTAACAAGCTTACCCAGAAATACCTTAGCAATAACATATCCAACATAACAGGCACCCTCTTACAACATATCCTCCACAAGAAACTCATAATCTTCAAACTTCATGACACTAAAATTCTTAATGATATCAGACAAACTATCACAATATTATAACATGTACATATACCTGGGAATGGATCACACTTGATAGACATATGAATCTTGCAGATAGACAAAAAAAAGAAATAGACTAAAAGAACTTACTAACAAACCTTCACTTCTCCAATATAAACTCATCACCCTGCAATATATGGAATCATATAATTAAAACATTCTTCATCAAACTATAGAATAAGGAACTATCTACCATGTCTATTATCAAAAAAAAAATACACATGCATATATATAACTGACATCTGCTTCATATATATAGACATAGAAGACAATACACACCTCTTCTCATGCAAGCAATATGGCCCAAATATCAAAGAACTAATAGTCAATATTATTAGTAGAAAAATAATAACAAGAAAGGATAGTCCTATCAACAACAACATCAAAGTTGAAGCCTTAACCAATCTTGATAACTATAACACTTGGGATATCCTCATCAGAGGAAGGATTAGTAAAAGTATACCCAACCTTATAATACAACATCTGAATCAAAATAGAGTAGTCAAAACCATTAAAGGCATAATCAACAATATCAAATTTATCATCTCAATATATAGAAAAAAATATATAGATGATTTCACAAATAGATCAAAGATAATGACATCTTACATAAAAAGAATACACATCACAAATAAAGTAATTACAAAACACTGCAACTTACATTACATATACAACTGGATCACAACCTGCTAATCAATATTATCTCAGGTATCAAAACTATTTTTGCCATTTTTTCACATACTAATGGAACCTAGGCATGTTAGTTTCATACATAATATAGGTAACAAGCCATAGAGGATCTGATGATGAATGACTTTCTTAAGGAAACTTTTAGACAGATAATATAGAAAAATATTTACAAAATAGCCTTTTAATCAAAGTAATAGATACTCTAAAAACCTTATTAAAGTGGATCTATTTCATGCAATAAAAAAAAAAACCAAAAGCAATTCATGTAAAATTTTAAATTTGTAAAAAATATAGTTTAAACTTTTTTTTTTTTTTTAAATTGCTGGCTCAATCTTGTTTTATTTGAATTTAGTAAAAAGTTATATATGTCTATGTTATAACTATATTTGTTTATCATATAAAGCTCGATAAGGAGAAACCTATCTCATGGCTTGTTTCCATTCTTTAAGGGGAACTAACCTGCCAAGGCTGGGTTAGTGCTATACAAAATTTTCAATAAATGGTAAGGGGTTGTGATCGATCTACAGTAATACTATTATGAATATATTTGTTAACTAAACTAGTGAATTGTTCTTTTATGTATTTCTTTCTTTATTCTATCTATGAATCTAATGTGGCAGAACTGTATTTGTGTTGCTTTTCACAGCACTTGTAA
The DNA here is from genome assembly GCA_910592055.1 of Acaulospora colombiana. Lineage (NCBI taxonomy): Eukaryota > Fungi > Glomeromycota > Glomeromycetes > Diversisporales > Acaulosporaceae > Acaulospora > Acaulospora colombiana. Next base: position 1,834 of record CAJVPT010000992.1, read on the forward strand.
TGCCTTGTTGTTTTTTCCAGTTATAAAAGTCTTCACATCTATTGTACCATATTTCTTGTAAATACTTGATGATCTCTTAAGTGAGTTCTTGGAGACATGCTTTCTTGCATTTAGATTAGGAATTAATTCATTGATTATCATGATTGTTTTTTAGGATACCTTTTCAAATGGTAATTTTTAGATATTGTTTGTAATGTAAGGTGATATTGATTAAGTTACTTTGACATTGTATTTTTGGTTTTGTTGTATTCACTGAATTTTGTTAGTCTTTTTTATATTTGTAATAAGGAAGTTGCCTGTTGTATGCCAGTGTGATTAACAGATAAATGTGTGTGTATTGGATTCTCTTTGGCCAAATTTTATACATTTGTCATCTTTATACAATTTCGGTATTCTGCTAAAGAGTTTGGCTTTTGTGGGTAGCTCTTTATTCTATAGTATTAGTCTAAATCTTCTTTGCTATTGATCGGGACAGCTGGTATGGTAATTGTTCATTTTAGCTGGTTATAGATTGTCTATAGTTGATGCACAATGAATTTTCTTGATCATAATGTCATCAAAGTTGTTTTTGGTACGATTTAAAAGTCTCCACTTTGCTAGATGTATTGCTTTTGTAATGCATTTAGTCATTGTTTTGATTGAGATGTCCATTATTTGGTGGTCCCATTAAGGAATGAGAGTCAGTTGTGGATTGGTTGTGATGTTTATGATTATTAGTCTACTGTTTGAGTCATGCCATATCTAGGGTCAATGCTCGCCAGTTTATCTGCATCTTCAATATACTCTATTTCAGAGTGGGCTTTTACCTTTTTTAGCTTTAGTTTTATGTTTTTTTTTCTACATATTTCTTTTATTTGTTGCATGAGATTAAAGTTCTTTTGTTTTCTGAGAACTTTGATAAAAGTTGTATTCAGTATATTGTTAATACCATTTATAGTCACATTTCTGTCTGTATGAATCTTTGTATGACTATACTATGGAAGGATGCTTAATACTATCAGTATAGCCATTATTTCTGCATGAGTTGAAGATGGATGTGATGTTGTTTGTACTTAGAATGTAAACTCCTTTCTCTCATGCGTGATGATTTTGAGACCTATTCCCATGAACTATTTTTTGTTATGTTTATTTGGTGATCCATCTGTATATATGCCAAAAATCATATTGTCTTGAATTTTACTGGCTAGTTTATATGGTTCACTTTTTATACTGCTATCGATGACAAAGAGTTTGTTTAGAAGTTAATTGGTGTTTTGTGTTGTCAGTATAAAAATATCTACCTGACTACTTGTTAGTTCCATATCTGGATAGCCTATCAGATTCAGTGTAGTCTAGATTGAGTCTTGCATCTGAGTGTGCTATTCTCAGTATTGGGAATGTCATGAATAGTTACTCTACTGTTATAGGCTGGGATGCAAATTGAGTTTTGTAGACTTTCTAAAAAGATGCAAGGATAAAGGTTTTTGCTGTGGTTATTAATATCACAGCCTATACATTCTACTAGAGGGGACTAGTTGTTAATTCTGTTGTAATATTTGTATTCTTTAACTTGGTCATTCACTCCTCTTTGTTTTTTTCCAATGATGGTTTAATTGTTCAACTTAGTGCTAATCCAGTGTGGCCATGCTGTATTTTGGTCAGTAGATCTGGTACACTGCACTGTAAAAAGGAGTTGGCTATGAGCTGTTGAGAATGTTTGTCTGTAATCCATTTAATGAGTCTTTCTTTCAAGGTGTAATAATAGGCTAGGGTATGATCTTGTATAGTTTGGTAGTTGAGTTGATTAATTGACACCAGTATAAAGTCTTTCTACCTTTACTATTTAATATTTGGCCAATAAAGAGGATGTTGTGTTTTCTTAGACTCTTTCTATACTGATTGTAAAATGCAGTGCTGGTTATTTCTTCAATCGGTATATCTGTTTTTGCAATTGTTGTGTACTTTTCATTAAGAGTATTCAGGAATAAGAAGCCGTGTATTCTAAGGAACCATATTATGTCATATGCGAGATTTCTTCCTTGTGATAGGAAAGGTGTATATATATGATTCATTATTGCATTTGTGAATCAAAAAAAGTTTTGTTATTATTGGAGTCTTTCCCTTGCTATTTCTCCTGTAATATTATTGGAGTTGATATATTATGTCCAGTTTGTGGCATGTAAAAGAAGCTGTCTGTCTCACAAATGTATTATTTTGTATTTAGATTCATTATGTAGCATGCTATTGGAGATTGTGTTGGCTAGGCCGAGCATGTGTTTGAAGGTGATCATTAGTTTGAGCATCATTTTATTACATGTGTCTCTGGTTAGGACAATATCATTGTATAGATATTCCAAGCTATGTATAAGGACATGATTAATTATGTATTGCATTTGTTTTCAGTAACTTATTTCATCCCTAGTACTGTTTGTATCTTTTGGATCTTTTGTTTGATTAAAGCTTTCTGATAGTCTTTCTTGTTTGAGCTGTTATACTAGACTCCTAGTATTCTGACTGGGGTTCCTTTTGTATAGCCAGGAATTCTTTGTCCATCCATCCATATGTCTTGGATATAGTCTTGCTCTCTACTATTTATTGTTATTAGCTGTGATTTGTGAGGATTGACTTTGATATCATTAATGTGAAAAAATTGTTGAGCAGTATTAATGATGCACTGTAATTCAGCTTTGTTGCTTGCGATTTATATAGTATCATCTATGTATACATTGGCTGTGATGTTTATATGTGTGAATGACCAGTCTTGGTCCAAGGATTTGCAGGACTTTGTTGTCAATCAGTATTTTTTATGTTTGTCACTGATTCTTTTGAGAAGTGGGTTGTAGAAGATTCACCATAGCAGAGGTGATATCATATTATCTTAATCTATGCCATCTCTTACTAGATAAGGGCTGAAGAACTATGATATATGAGTACTATATTTTCCCCATTCTGAAAGATGCAGTCTAGGATTTTTATTAGTTTGTCTGGGATTTTGATTCGGTGCAGCATCTTTTTTAGCATTTCTATATTAATGGAATCATATGCCTTGGACATATCTTGACTTAGAACCCATGCTTCTTTATTTATCTCTTGGCATATTCGATTATGTTTCTTAGAATATGTATTGGATCTTGTATACTATTTCCTGATAGGGCTGTTCAGTTTAGTTCAGATAGAATTTGATGTTCTTTGAAGACTCTGGCAAGTCAGTCGATTAGGATATTGGTAAAGATTTTCCTTCTTATGTCTAATAGAGTAATTGATCTTGTTGTATCAAGATTGTTTTTCCAGTCTTTGGGTTTTGGTATTGAATATATGGTTCCTTTACTTCATTGCCTAGGAGTTGTACCTTCATGAATAATTTTATTGAAGATTTCTCTTAATTATTCTATAGTATTCTTTTTTAAGTACTTGTCTATCTGGTGCAGACTTGTTGCTATGATTTTTAATTGTTGTCATCAATTCTTCTGTTGTTATTTCTTGAAATACACTTGAGTATCAACTTACTTTGATCGAGGACTTGACTTCATATTCTTGCTGACATTGTGGATGATGCTTTAATAGTAATGTGTTTCTAGGTGAAGTCTATTCAAAGAAATATTGTTTGACTGTTTCTTTGATCTTGCCTGGTTTTGTGATAATTTGAATTTCATCTTCTCTTATGATAATCTTGTTTAGATAGATCTAATGTATGGGTCTATCTAGAATATTGTTGATCATAGCTTTTTTGTTACTCTCTAGAAAGATTTGGCAATTTATTGTTCTTTGGATTATGGCTCTAGATTCTTTTTTCTTTGTGATGTGTTTTGCAATTATCCTATGTATGTGGATGTAGACTTTAGTATCTTGATCCACTTTGAATGTTATCCATCCTTTAGATCTTTTTTGGCTAACTATAGCTCTATTGTGATAGTAGGAAAGTGGTTTTGGATATATTTTAGTATGTCATTCTCTAATTGTGTATTGTTGCCTTGATTCCTGGCTAGTTGTTGTCTAAGGTTTGTTGAGAAAGATTGTAGTTGGAGAAGTGGAGTATCTGATTTATTTTTTTCTCTTTAAGGATGCTTCCTTCTGTGTATGCATTTCTTTGAAATATATCTCTTTGCTGCTTGTATGAGAAGGGAGCTAAAATGGTTCCATCTCTTATCTATTGAATCTGGATTTAAGGATACTTCACTTAGTTTTGTTTCAACTATCTGTGCAAATTTCTCCCATTGTTTGTTCTCTGTCAAAGTCCAGTTGTATTTGTGGTTTTTAGGATATCTAGCTACCATACTTTCAGCTCTGTGATTGTTGGTTTATGATCACTCTTGATAAGAGGGTCAAGCATATCCCTGATACTTGATTTGTGTGATTGCCAAGTTTCTTTGGGATTGATCCAAATCTGGTGATGTCTACTGTTACTACCTTGCCCATGTCAGGTGTATTCTCTTTGTATAGGGTTGTGTGTACAGTATATGTCTTCAAGATCATTGTGTGTAAGAACCTTGATCTACTTTCCTGATTAATTGTAGTTCGTGATTAGTTTTTTGTTATTGGATCTGTCCATGCTAGGGTTAGGTGTACCATTTATGTCTCCCATTACTATAATGTGCCAGTTCTGTGATGTTGCTTCATTGATCCCTTATTTAAGTGTATTTGTGGTTTGTACCTGTTCTTTTGATATGTCTTGAGCTGGAAAGTAAACACCAATTATTCTAAGTTTTTTTGAAGGGAAAGGCCAGGTCTGTGACTATTAATCTCACATTGAAGGTTTTGTAGCTATAAATGCATTATATGATATCTCTTCTGATCATTATGTTTAGGCCATATTCAAGAATCTGAGCTTCTTTGTGAGACCAGATTATTTGAAAGTCTGGATATTTCCAGTGTTTTGAAAGTTGATGTGATCCATTGGTTTCAGTTGTTATAATAATGTTCCATTGTTCCTTACTACACATATGAAACCATGTGTTTCTTTTTTGTGTATCTATCACTCATTGAATATTTACCATTGTAAGCTTCCATATTGATCGATATATGTTGGTTGTGTTTGTTACAGGTTGGTCAATGTCTGTAATATTGATTCTGTTTATATCACTATTGTTTGTTGGTAGAGTTGTGTTCAGTGTCTGAAATGGTTGAAATAGAGAAGTTTGTTGTTGTTGAGTTTTGTTTAATGATTGTAGTGATATTGTTGATATACTTTGCGAACTTCCCATTAATTATTTATAGGGTGATTGGTTCCTTTTAGGATGAGTTCTGAGATTGCATTCAGTGCTCGATTCATGTTTTTGTCCATTCTACTTATTGATGCATGGATTTGTTATTGTTGTTGTTGTATTTGGGAATTGGTATTTTCATTTTTCTGGGGGTTTTGTTGCTTGTTTTCTATTGTGATATATATCTTTGTTTTATTTTCTGTTTCTATCTCATCTGGAGTGTTGTCTTTTATCAATTCTAGATTATATACTCTTTCATTCAGGTCAATGATATTTTCTTTGATTTTTTCAATTTCCTGATTGATTTCTTCTAGAATTTGAAGGATGTTGGCAAGTATTGGTTAGTTGCTTCCCTGCTTTCTATTTGTATATTGTTGTTGACCTTGTCATGCTGCTACTGCATATGAACCTGGTCACCTTTGTTTATCAGGATATGTTTTCATTTGGTTTCTGATGATTAAGTATGGGCTGTTTGAACTTGTTGTATAATTTCTAAATTTTCTTGCCTGTTCTTTGTTATATTGTTTCCATTACATGTGTCTCTCTCTAATAGGACAGCTGATACTAGATATTTATGACAATCACAGATTGAGCATAGTTTGGTTTCTATCAATTGCCATGTAATTATGGTTTCTCCTAGTTGATAATTTTGTTTGGTTGCTTCTTCCATATCTTTTTGGCAGTTAAAACTGAGAACTGCAAATCATTTTCTTTGGTATAAGATTCTTATTGAAATGTAATAGGTTTTTACTTTGACTTATTTACAGATAAAATGGAGGTCAAAGGCAGTAGTGTTAAGTGGGAGATTTGTTAGCTTGACTGTAATTTGGCTATGTTCTTTCATTTGTTTCATGTTCTATTGTGCGTCAAAAACTCTGACTGAGTCTAATCTTAGGGAAATGCTCCATTTGTTGATCAATGCTTCTTTGTCTTCTTTATTTGTATATGTGATGGTTATGTTTGCTATATTTGTTGGGTTGACATTGTGACATTGCTAATTGCCCATATTTAGCAAAGGATTATTGTACTTCAATGAACTTTGTGTCTAGAGGGATGTCCTATACTTTGATACTAATTTCCTTTTTTCGTGTCAGATTTGTGTATTACATGATCTCCATGTGTCAATTGTTTGTATCTGACAAGATTGTGTTGCTACCTTAATTGCCACTTGTTGTCACTGAAAATGGCAATAATGTGTTCCTGATCATTATTCCCTTCACTGTGGATGGTAAGAAGCCCTTCCAGTAAATTGAGAGCCTTCATAAGATGGGTTATTTTCTGTGTTGTTGTTCTGCCAGGGAGTTCTGATGCTAGGATACCTATCTTGACTCTTTCTCTTCCATATCTTTGTTCTCTATTGAAGAACGAGTATGGTCTTGATCTCATTATCTGATCGTCTTTTTTTTGTTTGCCTTTATAGTTTTTTCTTCTTTCCAATAAGGTTGTCAACTATGTTTCATATTCTTCTTTATTCTTATCGACATCTAAAACAAAAACCTGGTTTTCAATGCTTAAGTTCACTGAGAATGTGGCTTGGATTTGGTCTTCATTATTTGTTGAGTTTGTGATATTCTCTTCAATTTCATTGCTCCAGTTAAAGGATTTTGGTGTATTGTGTGCTGTTTTATTGCTACTCAGTGTATTTTCTGTACTGTTGGCAGTCTATATACTTGTGCTAAGAATGTTGGAGGTTATAGAAAACTTGTTTGTTTCAGTTTAAGTTTAGTTTCTAATGGTTTTTTTTGCGGGCTTTGGGTTTGTTTCTTTGTATAACTTACTTGTGACACCTCTTGCAGGGTGTTTTCATTGTAGTTGGACCTCCACTGGGTTGATCTGTTTTGAAGTTTCCTTTAGGAGAACATCTCTCTGTTCACTTTTTTTTTTTTTTCAAAATTACTATAAAGAAAATTTTTAAGAAAAAAATGATCAGTGTGAAAGAGTTTTTTTGAAAAAAAAATATAGTTTAAACAATGTATATAGATACTTAAATTATTTGATTATTTTATTTTTGTTATAAAATTATATTTATAATATCCTATTCTAAAAAAAAAATACTCAACAATAAACTATGTCATATTTGTGAAATAATAGAATTACTTTTACATATGAAATATATTTTAAAACTGATATAAATATGTCATCTATCTATTATAATCTCAAAAAATTGAATTCAAAAAGCAATAATTCAAGAAAATCAGATAATGGTTATCCTAAAAAGAATACAGTGCTTAAATTAAGAGTAATTAATCAATATTTATATTATAATCCAAAACTTTCCTTGAGAACTTTTGCAATTAAATTATTAAATATTAATATTAAAGTATTTTATTTAACAATTTTAAGACATTTGGCTAATTTGGATTACAAAAATAATTTATATTTAGAAATATCTATACTTACAATTATTAATAAAGAAGTTTATATTATTTGGGTAAAAAAAATCCTCGATAATAATTGAAAAAAATATTATTTTTTGATGAAACAGCATTTCAACTATTCAAAAATATAATTATTCAATAATATAAAGATAAAAGATCATTTAGAAAAATATCTAAAGATTATATTAAAATCTTTACATAAAAAGAATTTTATACAAAAGAAAAACTTCTCTTTTTTATTTTAAAGAAATTATAAATACAAAATTTTATATCAATATTTTGTAAAATTATAAACAAAAATTAATAAACTACTTGAAAACAATTGGCACTTCAAGATAATAATCACAAGTATATAAGTAAAATTGATAAAGCATTTTAAATAAAAAATTTTTTAAAACTATTGATCGACCTTCTAACAGTTCAGATTTAAATTCTATTGAAAATCTTTAAGCTATTATTAAAAGAAATATGGAAATTTAAAAAAAAACTCTTTCCCACTTGCATCAAATTTTGAAAATTTTCTTTTATAACAACAACTCAAAACATTGAAGAAAAAACAAAATGCTTGTAATGAGCTTCCCTAACTAACATGTCAAGAAAGTCAACCAGGCAAAAGACCCAACAGTTAACTATACAGGAGAAAGGATTATCACAGGCAGTGATAAAATCATCAAACTGTTCTTGAAAATAAAACTTGTAAACAAATTCAATCCTCTAACTGGCACAAAGAATAACTGTATAACTAGCGAAAGAGAAAAAGTGAAGGAGATACTAAAGAATCTCCAGGTCAACATACAAAATTCACAAACCATGGAGCCAGAAATTGCATAACAAGATGAAAACCCAGAACAAGGTGTAGATATCTTAGTTACTGTACCACAAACAGAGAAAACAAATATTGAAACAAGACCAATCTTATAATTTATAGTAACTTCAACATTATCAGTAACAAGAAAGAAAGAAGGGAATCCAAAAATTTATAATGATATCCCCCTAAACAACTTCAACTATGACAGTAATCCAGAAAGGATAATTAGAGAAACAAAACAAATAGATATCCAAGAAAACTACAACACACTTCATCCAGGCAAGGTTTTCATTGAACTGGAAGCAATACCGGGAATCTCAACAGAAAAAAAACTCAATCATATTTGCAGTAAATTGGGGCATCTAACAATCCTGAAACACATTCATACAGAGGAACCAATTGGAACACTAACAATTGCAACCATTTTTGATAGCTACCACAAGGCCATCGCCACATATGAGATCCAGATCACTGACAATGGAATTTTCAATTTTAAATTAGTACCTGAGATTGGTACCACTGAAGGCAAGAACTATTCTATTAGAGTCTGGGAAATCTCTAGTTGTTTCCAAAAAAAATATATCACCAATCTCTTTCAGGACAGAACACAAATTGAATATATCACCTTACAAACAGTAGGACAAGTTAAATCTGGAACAGTCTAGTTCAAAACAATAACTGCAAATGAGAACAAGTCCAAAAATAGGCCATATATATGAATACCATCTATATGAGGATATTCTCTTGATTAGAACCCGCATTATAGGAGAAAAGAGGAACCAGTACAGTGCAAAACTGTTAAACTTCCCATGGGGAACCTTTGTAAAAGAACTCAAAAGAATCATCAAACAAACAGAAGCTAAAGTCATCTACCTTTTTTTAAATTAAATGAAACAAAACAAACGACTTGCCATTCTATATTACAAGAATGAGTAGGACCTGAACAGAGTGAAAGAAACAAATTTCCAACTTCAAGACACAGATCTAATATAGGTGACAAGAACAACCAAGCTATATTTTGATTGCGAACCCATAATCATGATCACATCTAATGTACAACAGCAAAGGAAAGCACAACACAAAAAGAACTAATCAATAGATTCGGATAGTCAAGATTAACAACTAGCAATTAAAGAGAACTCCTCTCTATCCACTATGGTAGAAGATCAACAGTTAGGTTCTCCACCATGGGACATACTTACATCAGCATAACTAGAAGAATTCCCCAACAACAGATACAAGCAAAATACTAGAAATTCTTAAACAATTACAAGTTGACATGTGAGCAATCAAATATCAGGTACACATATTGGACAAAAGAGTCTCAGCCATCAAAGCAGGTCCCTATGTCAAAGCTAAAGGGCTAACAATCATCGACTTTCCTACACAAAACTGTCATCTCCAGGAAGCTCAAGTTTTAGAACTCCATCACCAAAAAGAAAGGATATTAGACAACAACAAGAAATGATAAATAAGAAAATCAACCAAATGTAATCTACAATAGCATAAACCATGAAGGAAATGATGGACTGCCTGAACATACCTATCAATGAAATAGATTACATTAAACTGACTTCCTCCTTCTTACTAAACAATTATAATTAAAAAATTTTCAGAGAATAGAGCCTACAATAGGCAAACCAAAGAAATAGTCAAAACCAATGAGATATATAACATCCAAAAAATAGGAACTTTAAATGTAAGAGGAATCAATACTGAAGCAGATAAGCTAACAATAATAGAATACAGTCAGGAATAACAAATAGATATATTGGAAATCACAGAAACCTGGCTCCAGGAAATAAAAATAGTGTGATAAAGAAAAAAAGTATTAGATATGGTCAATGATATCAACAAACAGACATATAGAACAGAAGCATACTAATTAAGAACGAATGGTCCACACACATCTTCAGTTTCAAGGAATGTATTAACTAAGGTATTGCAGTGGATAAGCATTCAAAGAACATATTCAATATATGATCTTAACTTTATACAATACATCAGATGCATCAAACAAGCAAGATATAAACAAATTGCTACAGTAGTAAAAAGCAAATATTAGTGAAGCAAAAAGTAATAATATGTATAGTATAGTAATGTATAATCTCAACAAAGTAGTTAATTATCAAAAGGACTGCACATCAGCAAAAAGTAGAAGAAATAAATCCTGACATATCATTGATAATTAATGTTATTCAATATGATAGATACATATAGACAGGTTCACCCTTCTAAAACAAGTTATACATATAATAGATATAAATCAAACTATAGCAGCAGACTTGACTACATATAGGTATCCAACCCATTACAACTACACGTTATTAATACTGACCACATAGAGATAGAAACAGTAATCAGAAGTGATCACAAGATGGTAGTCGTATACATCAGCATACTATACACCTCATGGAGTAAACTATCAAATAGAAAAAACAATAAACAAAACATTATTGACTACATAAACTTAAGTTCCAAACAATGGGCAAATTTCACAAGAAAAATGGAATAAAGTTTGAAAAGCCTTCTTGAAGACAGCCCCAAAATGATGGAGGAAATATGGAAACAGTTTAAAGAATCAATAAAAACCGCAGCAAAAACCTCCTTAAGAAAAAAGCGCAAGAAAAAAAATACTGAAACAATACATAAATCCAAGTACAAGAAACTCATGAAAAGATCACTTAATATTGGTAGCCTTCACAGGAAGTGCACAGTATAGTTAATGAACCCAGACACACGTATACCTATTATAGAAGCACAAATTATGGACTTTGTGAAAGAAATTAATACATTATACACAATACTGATAGAACTTCAACTCTTCTAAGAAACATGACAGGCAACAAAGAAGGTCTTCACAAATGCCTAATAGATATAAAGGAGATCTAGGAAATAGAAACCAAGATAGAAAAGTTTACAATCGAAAGAAAAAAGGGGATGATAATTCAAAAAAATATAGAACAAAGATACAAAAACCTCGAGAAACACCCAAAGAAAATAATTAACAGTATCTTGGAATGGTATCCTAGGTTCATCAATACACAAAGACTCATAGAACAAAAAACACTAGATAAAATTGGAATAATCACAAACCCAACAATAATCAAAGACAAAATGAAGAAACAATTTCAGAAATTGATGAGATCCAGATATATACTTAATATAAAAGACTTTCCACACTGGACAAAGCAATACAAATGCAAAGAAATAATCCTGGAGAGCTGGTTCAATAATACACTGTTCCCAATAGACACAACAAAAATAAGGAATGCAATCCAAAGGAAGAAAAAATGTAGTGCTCCAGGTCCTTCAGAAATCCCATACATACTTCTCAAAAACTTAGGAAAAAAAGGGATAAAGCTTCTGGAGAGGCTTTTCAATGAAATTATAAAAACAAGCAAGGTCCCAGAAGATTGGAAGAAAGAAAAACTATATTCAATATCCAAGTCCAAGGATTGGATAGAAAACATCAACAATACCTGCCCTATCACAATGTTTAAAACAACAAGGAAGATATTTATGAGCATCCTGAATACATGACTCACAACCACATGCACCAAACATAAGATACTGTGCACCAATAATTGGGCAGCCCTACCTGAAGGAAGCACACAAGAACTGATTCACATTCTCAACAATGTCATAGAAGAGGCCAGAGAATTCAAGAAAAGGCCTGGATCTTTAATTAAGATATAAGCAAGACATACAACTCAGTGAATATAAACATGCTAGCCCTGGCCCTCAGAAGAATTTGAATACTAGAAAAGATAATTGAGATACTAAACAATATACTAGAAAATGGAAACAACAGAGTAATTACAACACATGGTCTAACAAAAGAATACCAGGGGCATAATAGAATAGATTAAGGAGACACCATCTCTACCTTTTTCTGAAGAGTATACTATGATCTAATGCTGCAAGAAATCCAAGAAAAACATATCAGATATACAATGAAAACAGAAGTGTTAATGGATTTGAAATCACCAAGTCAACAAAAAATAGTTAACAAAAGAATAATGTAAACAAACATCACAGTTATAGCATATATGGATGACATCATATGGTTTGCAAATAGTAGATTAAACATGCAAACAACAATAGACAAAGTCTCAGAATTCCTAAGGATAAATGACATACAAGTCAACAGAGAGAAATTATCACTAATCTGTATAAATGTGCCTAAAGAATAAAGAGAAGCAAGTATACAGCTCAATGGAATACAAATTCAACCTCTAAAACAAGACCAAACAACATGAATACTGGGAGTATGGATAATAGAAGATAGCAAAAAAGCCTGACAAAAAAACATTATTAGAGATAAAGTAGATATCACAACTAGAACACTTGCCTGGAAGAAAATTACTAATAAGAAAACACAATACATAATCAATCAGGTCCTTTTTCCAGCAATCTAATATTTTTTCAATGACCTTTTTCTGTTAGAAAAAGAATGTAACAAGATAAGCAACAAAATAAATAAAACTTTTAAGCATAACCACAAACTGTATTCTGCATACTGACTTCGACTACAAATTATTTAACCTATAGGATAGGCAAATCCTTATGCATGGAAAAAACCTAATCAATAGACTAAACAGTTATAGCCTAGTGGGTATCACCACACAAATCAGACTCCAACAACTCTGAAACAACTACTGGTCAAATTCATCAATACTGATGGATAAGTTCTTCTTCTGGACCAGGAGAAGGAACAATTTTGCAAACAATATTTTGAACGTGCTCCAATTATAGAGAATCACAATGGTACTAATAGAACACATTTGATTTGGAAAACTAGTCAAAAATGAGGGTAAGGCAATCCAAGAACTAGTTATAGAGAAATAGTACAAAGAGAACAGAGCCACCTTCAAAAGTAGAAGGATAATATTTAGAAACAACTCCTGAATGTCAGCAAAACAAGAATCTTAACATGGCAACAAATAAGAATAAAGATGGGAAGACAAGGCAGGACCCCTATTTAGTACAAAGATCTAAAAGAACTAATAATCCTAGTACAATCAAAGTTAATAGTAAATGGGAAAGAACTACCTGTCATAAGATACAGGGACAATAGTAGCCCCTCCATCAACAGATTCCAGTCAGTCACCCTGTCCTTCCAATTCAATACCAATCAACCATCAAATGACTAGCAACAAAAAGGAATGGAGAAATGACAATAACAAAAAAGAGAAAGCAACTAAACAATCAAAGTATAGTTATAAATCATATGATCAGAAAGGAGAAGACATCTCCATTGTTTAAATGCAAAGGCTTCCCACTCAACAATCAATAACTCAGAAAGAACTACAAGAATCAAACAGCAATACATAATGTAGCAGCTTTTGATACACTCAATAAACATCAAGGTCAAAAAGAGTATAACTGAAATCTTTTCAGGACAACAAGAAACGGACACAAAACAATCTCCACTCAACAGATTACAATCATCCCCTCAAGAAATCAAACTTGCAATAAGGAAAACCAGCATACAGCCTCCAAACATATGTATGCCTAGCATAAATCTGGATCCTCAATCAATTACAGAAGCCCTTATAGAAAGGAAGTTAAGAGCTCCAACCAGGATGATTCAGAAGCTATAACAAATTGCAAAAAAACTAGTATCAGAGGACAATATCTAATTTTACATAGATGGCTCCTTTATAAGACCCACAACTAAAAGCAGGATGGAAATTGACTGGATGGCCTAAACAAAGTCAGGTCAAAAAATTACAACCTTCCAGGTAGAAACCCAAGATATCCCATTTTCTACTAGAGTTGAACTGACAGCAATATTTAAAGTAATCAGTATAGTCAGTTTCAACATAAGGATTAACATCCTGACAAACAGTCAAGGTGCCATCAATGCAATAAGTAAAGCACTATACAGGAACCATACTAAGAAACAGAAACCAGAAAGTTCAAACAGGATCTTGATCAATTCAATTAAAGAAATTATTACAATACAATATATCCAAATTAAATAGATGAAAATAAAAAGTCACTCATAAAACAAAGAAAATGAACAAGCGGACATACTAGTAACTATCACATTTGTGGACAGCTTCAAAGACATTATAAAAATTTAAGAACTACAATTCACAAATAGCAATATAATACTAAGATGGGACAAATTCTTCGTGAACCTCCCTTTTAAAACAATAGGAAAGACCTTCTTAAAAACAAAATAGGTCAGCAAATAGAGGATACTACAATGAAACCAAATATAACTAACAAGACAGAAAACTAAGAAAATAAACTGGAAACTAATCATACAAACTCTAATGCCATCCAAAATTTCATCCCTCCAGACTAGCCAAGAAGACCATAAGGACAGAACTTTCCAATGAAAAACATGAATCAATGAATACTCCACAATAGAAAACATGAACATGTGTAAACCATGGATTTACAAGTCAGCAAAATTTGTTATCTGTGGAAGACAAAAAGAAAGAGATCTACATCTCTTCACTTGTGGATTCAGCAAAACAAGGCTAATCAAGAAACTCACAAAACTCTTGACACAAGAATATGCTTAAGAGCCAATGGCAACAAACAGCCACAGTCCATTCAAAGTAAGTGGAAACATCTCCTTAGACCAGATACAAGAAAGATAAACTAGAAAACATGAATATAATCAGAAAATCATCATACTCAAGATAATCTGAGTAGCAAAAGAAATCACAGAAGATAAAAAAGAAGCCAAAACTGCAGTTAAAAAGCTACAGTATAATTTTGACAAGAGAAAAGAAGTATTTGGAAGCTAAGATATGACCTGATTCTAGAATGGAAAAAGACACAGGGCATAATCAAGAAAATGAAGTGAGAACAAATAAAAAATAACACTAAAATACCGGAGAAAGAAGCCTTATAGAATGAGAGAAAAAAGATAACACTAGAAGAAATTTTATACATAGAACTAATGAATCATAATATGAGAAACATATTACAAAACAGCTTCAGTATTAATTCTCTCTTTCATATACAGTAAATATCAGTGTTAGTAGAGTTATAACATGCTAACATTCATCCAAATAGTGAACTGCAGCAAGTTACAGGATTCGCAAGATAATAAGTTATTAGTTTTTTTCCTATTATAAATGTATTTTCTCACAATTCAATTTGTATACATAAGAGAATATTAATAATTAAATAAAAACTATATGTTATAACTTCACCAGCTTAATAAAAAATGTAGAAATTAGATTACTAAAAAATATTTTAAAATTAAAACAATTTATAATAGAAGAAAGAAATAAAATTTCAATATGGTTTTAAATAATTTTATAGATTCAATGAAAGAGAGATTGAATTAATAATTAAAAATAATTTTTTTTTAATGGGTGGCTTATACCTTGTTTATTAGATATTATTTGTAAGTATATATAAATTTATTTTATATAAATTTAACTCTTTAGCTATCTAATTAAATGATCCTACCATGTAGCTTATTGCCAAGTACTGATATATACTTGACTAATCTGCCAAGCTCTACCTGTTCTATAAAAATTTGTTTTGAAGGAGTATATTGTGTTCCAGTTGATCCAGTATTGACTAGAGTGTTTTATTGTATGATTTCATTGATTCCTAGTGTTATGGGTCAAGTGGGTGTTGCGATTTATGTGTAATGGTCTAGAATCCAAAAACCCGAAAGTCTGGTATGAAAGATTGAGTGTTGCTAAGTAAGAAACTATAGATAAGGCTCAGGTACTGATAAGGGAACTATGTGTATCTGAAAAAGTATGAAAAGTTTAACAAAGCTTAGAGTTAATATAGCCAATTATGAAGTAGATAGCCCATTGTTAGTTAGAAAAGTATAAATAACTTACCAATATATATTGAAAAGGTAGAGTTGAATGTGTTAAAAAAAAATAATCCATATTGAGAATAGAGATAAGAGTTAGTGATATCTCAAAGAAATAGAACACAATAAAGAGGTACTTATCTTTGGTCAAGTCAATCACTATGTCTCTACCTTCCCTAAGTATTCTTTATAGAAGACATTCTCTTCTTTGCGAGTATTTGTAAGATGTCTGGGTTATGCGAGGGGCTACAGATTAGCAATGAACTTGCCAGGTTAGCTTACGACAATATACTGTATATACACATTCATTTTTTTCATCTATCTTTATTTTTATAAATAGGATACTTTAGCTTTTAATACTTTTATAAAATAAAATATTATAATTGGATTTTTATCTTTATAACAAAATCTGAATTCGGCTTATGTTACCTTGGTAATTTTATACTTCTAAAATGACCTGATTTCTAATAAATTTGATTTTTAAAAAATCAAGAACATAATTAAAAAAAAAAAAAATACATATTTTATAGATTATTAATTTTAATTTTGATTAGTTACTTTTAAATATTAGTTATTATTGATTAATCAAATTTGACGTTTAAATTTTTGATGGTGCAAGACTTTTGTGGGCTACTGTATATGAATCAAAAAACTAAAAAAAAAAAATACTGAATTTGTAAAACAATTAGACCTAAAGATAGATCTCTAAAGAGGAGGCAAGGACAAAAGTCAAATGCTTCTTATTAGAAAACATTAAAATTTTTAAATTAATAACTATAAAAAAAAACTACCCACAATTGTTCTCTATTATCCAAATTATTAATTTATAGCATTTCCTGACTTTTGTTCCTATTAAAGTTAAGAGCTATAAATTTTGTTCTTCAAAAAAGAATATAAGTGATTTGTAAAATTTTATATGCTAAATACTTTAGGAACCCATCATTAATTAAATCTAATGTAATATATTAAAAACAAGTTTTCTAAAGAATTAGAATAGCAAAAAAATGAAATAGAGAATTTAAAAAAAGAAATTGATCAGCTCAAAAAAGATCTTAAATTAAGAAACTTAAATGTAATATAATAAATTTTAACAATAATCATTTAAATATAATATAGAAGAGTAGTTGAGTTTCTTTTATCAATATGCTATAGGAATCTAGATCTTTAGATAAAAACTCTTCTAGTTTACTGCATCATTGTTAACAGATTGTCACTGCTGTATGTCAATCCAAGCCACTGGAATACAAGAAACTACAAAAGGATTGGTTGAAAAAAAGGTGGAGGATATCTAAAAATGTTTAAGTAGATCACAAGAAAATGAAAAGACAAAAATTAAAAAAAATATTTTTAGCTTTCTCCAAAGACCTGCTTCTTAAAATCTCTTCTCAATAAGAAATGTCTGATTAGAATATCCTTTCTTTTCCTAATATCTGAGAAACTTATCCATTCTTGATCTTGATTTCTTTCTTATGTAATGTCTAAGAAGACTTATTATCTAGTAGGCGTCTTTACTTCCAGGACACACTTGGTTCAACCTTCTTTGGGTAGTGATTTTTTATTCACCTGTGATAGAAAGGCAACTTATAATGGATCCAGGTTCTTATGTGATTTAGTAGGAATTGGGTCATGTTGTTTTAGTATAATACTTTTTAGTAGCCATGCCTAATTATAGAAATTTTACTGGTGTATATCTTCTATTGCCCAAAATAGTCATTTCCCAAAGATCTTTTTGCTTCACGATGGTGAGAGGATACCAGAAGAGTAGTGGGGATTCTCATCTATTGTGATATTCTTTAATAACTTTTAGGGAAATGCATTCTCAACTATAACCAAAAAATTGAAACTTAGCATGAACTAGAGACCGTTCAGTCTTATTACCTGACCAGGATAAAAAGAAGACCTTGGTCTTGAACTTTGTCTGATTAAAATAATAGAAGAGAAAAATCTTAGCTTGAACAAATAGTAGCTTTTTTACTACCTGAGGACTTGTTGCTCGTATCTTATTGGCCTTATGGAACTTGATCTGTAGATTAATCCAATTGAAAAAGTGAAGTAGACACGAGGCATCAATCAACTCTTTCAATCACTAATAATATTATTAAAACACATAAAGTAACTAGTAGAAGCTTGTTTATATTCAGTTACTAATGTATTTCGTATTAGCCAATCAAAAGCCTGGTGACCTTATGCTATCAGAAATTCAGGATCAAACTGAGGTAGACGAAATTCCCCAAGAAAAACTGTAAAAACAGTAGACACTTTAAAAGGAATAGAAAAGTTTGAGAAGGTGAATAATAAGCTTTTTTCTATTGACAAAACCTTTATTTCTATCATTTCAGCACTATAAGGTGATACTCCACTTGTCAGTCCTTTTACTTCCTGGAACCTTCTTGCCCTTAGTAGAGGAAGTATATACTTGGGTCTTTTCAGGTCACTAGAGGCCCAAGTTTTTATTCAAATAAGTTTATAAACAAATAAAAGAGGATAAGAGAGATACATGAAGACAAGCTTCAAGTTGTTTTAATGAAAGTATAAAAACTTTATTAGCAAGGAAATATTAAACTTCTTGCAAATATCTTTTTTGTGTATATGATCAGAGAGTCTTACACACTTTTTTTTTTTTTTTTTTTTTAATCCACCGTCAGGCTGGCATGGCTTATCTTTATTGTGTATTTACAATTTTAAAGATTTTCATATGACAGCTCACCCATTTTAGAAGTTTATCTTCTTTAGATGCAACTTAGGAGATGATATTTGACTCTCTTAATAACTTGGATTATCCTTTAGCTATCAAGTTCCTTGCTTACAGGTCATCACTATAATAGAGGATCCTACACTCTTTATTTACTATAAAATAATATTTATATATATACTTATTACATGATAAATGTATTACACACTATGTACAAACTAGTCCAGATCTGATCAAAGTCTATTTAAGGAAAAGGCATAACACTATCTTAATTTTTTCTAGAACAATTTTATAGAATAATCTAGTTATTAAACTATTGTGTACTGTAACCTGAACTAGGATTTAATTCTTAGATGTGGTCTAATGAATTTCTTCTTCTACCAAGATTTCCAATAAATACCAGTCATTGAATTGATCATGTTTTTAAGCATTCCACCAGTACAATATTTACTCTGTTCTGGAACTTCAGCCTTCTTAACTCAATAGCTTCTTTCAGTTGATAAAATCGACAGAGTGCTTCTTATCAATCTGGTTTTTGTTCCAGTTGACCATGAGATTAGCCTTATTCTTCTTCATCTTATCTAGGTAATTATAAGATACTAATCATTCACAACACCTATAAACTAATCTGATTTAATAAAAATCAGCTATAGATAATACTGTATTATGGTGGAGATCCATTTCATGTATTGGTAAGATATTCAAAACTACACTTAATAACAAATGTTAATTTGTCATCCAATAAATTTTTTCATTGTGTGTGGTATTTTTCACATGGCCTTCATATAGTATTGAACTTTAGACCTTGTGATTGTGATCTGGAAGCATTACCACTGTGCTATTGACCTACAGGTTGACTTAATAATTAACTTATCTTTATTCATTATTAGTAAAAGGACTATATTATTTAAAAATATAAGAAATCCATTAAGCTAGTTCGAACTAAACAAAATAAAGTCTAAACTAGTACTCTAAATCAAATTTTGAAAACAATATTATACTCATCTGATAGATTGGTTATATTTTCTATCTACTAGAATTATTATCTATAGTTTATTATTACTGTATTATTTTTTTTTTTTTAAGCCCTTAGTCAGGTCAGCATAGTACTTTTATTAATCATAAATAACAAAACCATATGTAATACATTGGACAAATATATTTTATCTCATGCTGACTCATTTGTTGCTTTCAAATCTCAAATAAGCTTCAAGTCTCTAAGTATGACCTTGGGAACAATATTTTGCTCTGGAATTAGTTTTGGGTAAAGACCTTCCTAACTTTTCCATCATTGCTAGCAGGTTGCCACTGATGATTATCTTCCAAGAAACTGATTTCTAGAAACTACAATAAGAGAAGGGGAAAATAAAAGAAAGGAGAATATCTAAAAATGCACAAATGTGCATACATAAAAAGAAAAAGAAAAGAAAAAAATAAAAGTGCTCCATGTCCTCCAAAAGATCTCTACTAAAAGATCTCTTCTCATTAGGGAACAACTCTTCTGGGATATTCTTCTTCTTCCTGACTGTTTGAGAAACTTATCCATTTGTAATCTTGATTATTTTCTTGTGACTGTCTGAGGTACTTATTACCTACTTGAATTTAGCTTCTTGTTCATCACTTCTTTTCTTTCAGTATTGATTTTTTATTCATCTGCACAGACCTTAACAGCTTATAGTGAACCTCAGATTCTTATGTAACCTTTTAATTATATTTTGTAACTATCAATATCTTCTAGCAGCCATATCCAGTTAAAGAAATTTTACTAATATATATCTTCCATTGCTCAAAATAGTCCTTCCCCAAAGATCTTTTGCTTTACAATAGTGAGAAGGTACCAGAAGAGTAATGGGGATTCTTGTCAATTATGATATCATAATACAATGTCTAAAGAAATATATTTTCAATTCTAGAGAAGGGTAGTGGCTTGCAGTATTCTGCTTTTCGATCTTATCACCTAACCAGGATAAGGAAATAATCTTCTTCGCATATTTTGCCTAATCAGGATGATAGAAAGTTGAAGACCTCAGCTTGAATAAATAACTATCTTTTCATTATCTAGGGAATTTAGTGCCAATTCTAATGGTCTCATAGTCTTTTTGTTTTGGTTACACTTCATTTGGAGAAGTGGAGGATTGTGTACCAATTCATTCTCTTTTATTTTATCAATGAAATTATCAGAATACATAAATATAACCTATGGAACCTTGTTTACATTTTGCTACCAACGTATTTCGTGTCAACCAATTAGAAGCCAGATGATATTGTGCTACCAAAAATTTAGGGTCAAGCTGGGGTGGCAAAATTCCTCCAAAAAACTGTAAAAAAATAGTAAGTACTCTAAGAGGGCAAGAGACAATAAGTAAGAAGGTAGATAATAAGCTTTTCCCCTACCTAAAAAACCTATATCTTCATGTCATCCAGCTTTAAAAGAAGACACTCCACAAGTTGGTCCTTTTACTTTCTAGAACCTTCTTGCTTTTAGTAAATGAAGTATATGCTTGAGTCTATTCAGGCCATCAAAGGCTCAAGTTTTTAGTCAAAAGAGTTTATAAACAAGTAAGGGAGAGTAATAGTGACTCATGAAGGCAAGCTTCAAGTTGTTTTAAGGAAAGTAGGAAGACTTTATTAGTCAAGAAAAATAAAAACTTCTTACAAATATCTTTTTTGTATATGGTTAGAGGATTAGTAAAAAGAGTTTTTATATATTTTTTTGATTAGTAAATTATGTATTTAGCTTAATTATATATAATATTTTTTTTTAATTCACAATAATACTACAATGGCATATATTTATTAAGATATTGAAAGATACCACAATATTTACAGACTTTTACAAAGTAACTAACTCATTATTATATATTATTAGTTAAAGAACTATATTACTTAAAAAATATAAGAGACCTATAAATCAATAGCACAGTGGTAGTCCTCCCAGATTACCAAGTGCTATTTCTGAGTTCAATATCACTGCAAGACAGTACTATCTACAATAAGCCTAGGTAGTATAGAAAGATCTCATTTGTCTCATAATAATGATTACTACTACCTGTGGTCACGATCCCATCCAATTATGAGATAAACAAAGATCCCAAGATATTTCAGCCAGTTTTAATACTGAAGTTATCTCATTATAAAATAGGTTTCAACAAGCTCCTGCAGATAGGCTGAAGATCTGCTTGCCATAAAATTTAGGGATTAATGGCACCTAGGCATATTAGCAAAAGAAGAGGATTTCTATTAAATTGGATAATTCATCCAAGACTTTATGCAGTTATCCCATAGGCAGATTGTAATAAGTCATATAAAAATGATACTCAAATGGAACGAGATGACATTTAAGACTCCACATAAATATTCTATAGACATACTATAATAAATAGTATAAAAAGAGTATTCAGTGGAATGAAATACAAAAGAGGTCTCAGGTCTGAGCCAGCTGATGAGCAAGTATATATAGCAAAGGTCTGAATATAGGTAATGTGGGTAGTAGGGCTTCTTTTAGCAA
>CAJVPT010000993.1:0-24204 GCA_910592055.1 Acaulospora colombiana
TTTGTATAAAATAAATTTGTACATACTCATAACAATATCTAATAAACAAGGTGTAAGCCACCCAGTTAAAAAAAAAAGATTTGTTAAATATGACTAGTTATTATATAAACTTAAAAAAAAAATAGTAATCTATATCAATAAATTTATCAAAAAAAATCTCTTTTCCATAACCATCCCAAATCTTAAAATTTTCCTTTTTTGGAAATTTTGATAAAAATACCAAGGAAAGATGTCTTTTCGCAGTGGAAACCCTAAGACTGCAACCAATGTCTCAACAAGGACAGAATGCACAATAAGGTATGAGAAAAAAACAAGCAAAGACAATACTCCATGAAGAATCCAACCATATATAAAGAAGCCCAACCTAGAGACCAACAAGTTCCAAACCACTCAGTAAGCAACAAACAAACAATAAACTGAACCATTCCAATCAGTGACACAATAAGATGCTCCCAATCTAACCAGCAAACTTGCAGAATCAGACAGTTAAGCAACCATATCTTCTTCATGGAGTGACTTAGTGGAGCAAGAAGATAGACAAGAAACACATGTCCAACAACCCAAGCTGAAGGATCCAATACCTCAAAAGTAAGATGGCAAGAATAGATGATACAGATGAGAAAATGGATACAGAAGACCAGAAAGACTCAAAAACCACATAGTTTACAGTAAGAAAGGGGAAAAACAAAGAAATCTACCCGTACAATAAAAATCAATACCCAACTCTTCCTTTGACAGGTCAATCAGATATGGCAAAGAAAGATACAAAGTAGGGGTTCTAGCCAACCTAGTCAAAGGCAAAACAATTCACCAAAAAATTGAACATATTATCATGGTACTCAACTCTCCAGAAGATCTCTTGATAGTACATAGTGAAGGAAAAAATGAAGAAATGAAAATTGTCACCATTTTTGGGGATCTACAAGCCGCCCAACATGTCACCACTATCAATCTACCTGATATGAACAACACAAAACTATCACATATGGAAACTAAATGTCTAATGATCAATAAGAAAAATTCTATCATAGTATGGGATATCCCCCTCAACACAAAATTCATTGAAGTCAAACAAGCCTTCACCAAATATGGACAGGTCCAGGGCATTACTATGAAAACCCAAAATCTTTGGCAATGTGTCACTATCACTTTCGCAGACAAAACCACCAAAGACAAACTAGTGAATCTTAGAAGCATACTCATCAAAGGAGACTCAGTCAGAATCAATAGTGTAGAATGGTCACTCGCACAAATGAAACAAAGACATGAAATAGCTGTCAAACTCACTAACCTCCTCCCAAACATCTCAGCATGGGATCTCAAGCACATCTCACACAATGCAAAAAATGCACATACTATATCCCAAGGTCTGCAGCAAGAGCATACAGACCCAAGAGATTCGCAGTTATCAACTTTAACATACAAGAAAACCTTCTTGAAGCAGTACATCACAAATATTCTATGGGGGAAACTAAGTTTTTCTTCACTCCAATTTCTGCCAAACTATGCGCAATCTGCAACTCAACCTCACATTTAGCTGTCGACTGCCCAATTAAAGCTAAACGACAACAATAGAATGATTATAACAATAAAAAAGCCTTCAAATTTGGAACTCTTTACAACAAATTTTGACCAGAAAAAACAACAACAATATGTGACTTCCACAAACTCAACCCCAGAGAAACACCAGAGCCAGCTCCCATGCCGGTGCAGTTCGTAACAACTTTTCAAGTCCACAGAAAAACCCATAATCACTCATAGAAATCTCCAAACTTCTCAGAGAAATCTGTCAAGAAATTCAAGCAATAAGAATGCAACTAATAGAAATTAATGAACGCATCACTAATCTGGAGCTTTATAATGAAGAATACTATGAAACAATGGACAGTAACAAATATAGTAACTCAACAAGCAGTATTTCACTTCAACCTCAGTCACAATCAACTCTCCAGTCATCAGATAATAGTGTCGAGGACATTAAAGACCATTAACACAACTTTTCTCATCACTAGATAGCATGCAAAATGGCATGAACCAAATCATCACAACCTTTGATATAGTCATCAATACTCCCATCACAACACACCTACCATCCCAAGATTAAAAATAAATACAACACAAAGTAATAGTAATCATATAGAACTAGAAAACGAATTGTACAGCACAACCACAACTCCCAATTATCCTTATTCAAACCAAACCTCAGAGACATCTACACACCCAACCACAAATAGTACACTTGACAAAAGTAATAACACATCATCCTTGAAACTTATCAACCCAACAAGCACAACACATTGTCGTGGGCTATTCTGGTGAGTCCGTCGCTAATCCGTAGCACCTCACGTAACCCAGACTTCTCAAGAATACTCACAAACAACACAAAGAAGAGAACGCCTCCTATAAAGAATACTTAAGAAAGGCCGAGGCATTGTGATTGACTTGGCCGAAGGTGTCTCTTTATTGCGTTCCGTTTCTTTGATATGTCACTAACTCTTATCTCTATTCTCAATAAGAGCTGTTTTTCTAACACATTCAGCTCTCTTCTCAAGGAGGGCTGTTTTTCTAACACATTCAGCTCTGCCTTTTCGACATACATTGGTAAGCTATTTATACTTTTCTAACTAACAATGGGCTATCTACTTTATAATCAGCTATACTAACCCTAAGCTTTGCTAAACTTTCCATACTTTTTCAGATACACATAGTTCCCTTATCAGTACCCGAGCCTTATCTATAGTTTCTTACCTTGCAATACTCAATCTTTTATACCAGAATTTCAGGTTTAGGGATTCTAGACCATTACGCATAAATCGCATCACCCACGTGACCTATAACAACATACTCTACATAGATAACAATCCGATTACCTTTTAAACTCTTCTATCCTAGAACACAACTGAAAAATTCTCACTACAAATGTCAGGAGCCTCAAATCAAATCCAGGCAAACTACAATTATGGATAGAGTGGGTCAATAAATACAAGCTAACCATTCTCACTTTCACAGAAACCAACATCAGTAACAAAGAAGGTACCTTCATTCAACTTAACAACTACCAAACCACATAGAGCGATCAAAGCAACCAAACTAAAGGATTTGGTGTCACACTGCTTATAGAAAAAAACCTTGCAAAACATATCTTTAAAAAACAAATATGAAAGGATAAAATTATCACAGTAAATCTTCTTTTCAGATTCAAATGCAAACTCAGAATAATTGCCATCTACCTGCCCTCTCAACCACATGAAGACAATCAAGGATGTATCCAAAAAACTCTCAAACTTATCAATAATGCAAAAATTGTGAATAGTCACATCATAATCCTAGGGGACTTCAACTCTGTTCCCAATCCTAATATCGACATGTCAAATTCCAACACCCCTAAAAGAAATCAATACTCACCAACTGAAAAATTAGTCCAATGGCTTATGAACAATCAGTTCATAGACATCTTCAGATACTTATACCCCTATAGCACCCAACACATCTGGATCGATTCTGAGGGAATTACTAGCAGAATCAATCAAATTTGGATCTCAACATCATTACTATGGCTCCTAATCAATACAAATATCCAAATACTTGATAAAGAACTTTTGGAGACAGACCATGATGCAACCTCTTATAACCTCCAACATTGGAACTTAAATTCCCCTCAGATCAATAGGATTAGAATACAACCGAACAATAGATTCAGATGAGAAGACACATCATCAGACAAATGGAAAGACTTCGATGAATACATATACTCAAGACTACAATCATCCTGATCAACTCCAACATCAACAAAAGATACTATAGAAAGAAAATGGAATCTGCTAAGAGATGCAATTCTCCAAAGTGCGGCACTTCACATAAAAAGATATAAAGAATCAAAACACACTCCAAAGCCTCCTAAACCATCAATATACATATTATAAAAACTCTCCAAACTCCATTCTCTAGGTAAACAACTAATAGATAATGACTCTTTCACAGATACCATCGAAACAAAAATAGATACTATTCTCAAGAAGCTCTATATTCAACATAATATCACAATCAATTCAATTACAAGACCACTCAATCTAACAAATACTCTTCAATGGATCCAGGATCTCAAAATAATGAGAATTACCCATAAACAAATCTTTAAAAAGAATTGTAAAAATCAACAAATTGACACAATTAATGAAAGACTTCTCAGAAGACAAACAAACTTCAACACTAACAAAAAACAAATGATCAGAAACCTTCTAGATGACCTCAAAAAACATATCACGCTTAACAAAATCATTTAAAGTGATCCAAAAGAGATAATCATCACAGACCCAGAAGAGATCAAAACACTGGCCAGTGCAAACTTCAAAAAATGGACAAGTAAGCATAACACTATTGAAACCAAAGACACAAGATAGAAGAAGATCTATTCACCACTCACAACATAAACGAAGAATGGTATACCAGTGTAATATCACCTATAACAACAAGGAAAATACAAAATACTATCAAACACTGCTTCTCAAAATTAGCACCTGACTCCACAGAAATCCTATACATAGCACTTAAAAAACTTTCAAGTGAATCATTTACCTTTATCATAGATCTTTTTAATGATATTCACAAACAAGGAAGAGTCCCAATGGAATGGAAAAGATGTAGCATCTACCCTATTCCCAAGCCAAAACCTTAGGAAAATGATATCAATATCACAAGACCAATCACACTACTCGAAACAACCAGGAAAGTCTTCACAAAAATTCTAACTAACAGACTAGCCAAGACACTTCAATCACACCAAATCCTCTCAACACACAACTGGGCAGCACTACCAGGATCTAGCACTCAAGAACCAATACATATTCTCCAAGTAATTCAAGATGATGCAAGGCAAACTTACAAACAAGCTTGGATCCTAGGTCTGGATATGACCAAAGCATTTGATTCCATAAATATCTCTAGACTCAAAGAAGCCCTCAAAAGAATCAAATACTTAAACACAATCATCCAAATAATTACAAATATTTATGACAACCAACAAAACCATATACTAACATTCTTTGGATCCTTATTTCAATATACAGTAGAGGATGGCATAGATCAAGGAGACATGATATCATCTCTCTTATGGAGAATCTTTTATGACCCTCTCATCACACATATCTCTGAACAAACCAGAGAATACACACTAACAGCAAAAGAATGGTCAGACTCCACAACACTACCCACCATAAAAACACAAAACATCTCATATATTGCTTTCATGAATGATACAACCCTTTTTGCAGAAAACAGTATCAACCTTCAGGAGATATGTAATATCTGTTCAGACTTCTATAGAATCAATGACATCAATATTAATGTGACAAAATCAAATCTTATAGTACTCAATGCCAATCCAAACTTAAACAATATGGTCCAAATTTAAAACCAATCTATACACATACTTAAACCAAATCAAGTAGCAAGAATTCTAGGTATTTATCTCAAAGGTAGGGGAACCAAAGCTTTTCAACAACAACTAATCAAAAATAAGACAATCAAATACGCTAACACAATCAAATGGAAAACAACAACTGACAAACAAATCTGATACCTTCACAATCAAGTTTGAATACCAATGATCACATAACTGCTCTCAGACATGATCCTCACAAAGCCTAACTGTGACAAGATAATGAACCTTCTCAATACAACTTACAAACATAAACTTTACTTAGCTCAATCTGTACCAAACTCCATACTCTTCAATCCAATGGAATATGGATTCTTCCATCTTTGGGATAGGCAACTTCTATTGCATGCAAACAACTGGTACAAAAAAATCAACAGACAGGACACAATAGGAAAGATCACAACTATATGCCTTCAAGAACTCCAAAATAGATAGTGGTCTACTAATACCAGCACAAGCACCCACTTCACAATCACTTTTCTCCCACAAGATTATAATTATATACATGACCTAATTTATCTCCTCAGACAAAATGGATTCACAGGCATCAACTTCAATATTCAGGTGATTAAAAAGATGGACACAACAATAGAAGAAGTAACAGATTCAGGCTGGTACAGTAAACATCGAAAATGGCTAGCAAACAATCAAATTCTCTTCATTAACCAAATCACCAACTACACGGGATCATATTTGGCTGCCTGGGTGGAGATCACAACCCCCAATAAAAAACCCAATAGAAAGAAACCAACATGGTTCCAGGAGCTTCAACAAAATCAAGAGTTGGCCAGATTAATACAGAATAGACACATAAATAATAATGTCACAAAACAAACCCACAAACTAGCCATAGAAACACCAAACCAGAAGATCAAATGGACTGCTCAATACAAACAGACGAAAGCATTATCTGCAGGAAAAAAGTTATTACTAACCCGATAGCCCAAATAAACTCCTCTCGGACGAATTAGTTTATGACAAACTTCCACTACCTCCCACTATCGACAACAACCCTCCAATACATACAAAAGACTCATCAAAAAATTCATAAAAACAACAGAAAGCATACTTACTAAACTGGTCAATATTTGACAAATAATTCACAAACTCAAAAATATTATAGTATATACTGATAGCTCCTTGGACACAGATCACAGAATGGGCTTCAGATGGTACATTACTCAAATTCCAGGAATCAACTTCAAAGGAAAGATGCATAACTATATTTCCTTTACAAGAGCCAAATTAGCTGCCATCGCATCATTCCTAATGACAGCTTTAGCAAACAGCAACATCACAATATATAGTGTTAGTCAAGTAGCACTTATTGCTATTTCCAAAGCTCAAGGAAACCCAACTGCTATAAGAATACTCAAAAATAGCACTCTAATCAACATAATCAACCATATTACTAAACAACAAAGACTCAACATAATATAAAAAAAATTAAAGCATACAACAATGATCTAGACAACGATAAAGCAGACATGTTTCCAAGGAGGATATCATCACAGGCAAAGCCTCAGAAATAAATTTCATTCCTATAAAAGATAGTCAGAGCTCATGAATCCCAGAGTGAAATGTACAAGTCTTAGATAACACAATATCAGAAACTATAAGGACCCTCATCAAAGCAAGACACATTTTTAGCTGGAGAATACTAGACCATAATCTAACCTCAACAAACAGCAACATACTACAAAGTATAGTATAGGCAGAATCAATAACTCACAAATCTCCATCCCAAATAACAATGGATACAACTAATAAACTGGATTACAACACTAAATCTTTTAGATTTAGACTATGAAACTTAGAACTACCAACCAAAGACAAATTACACAAAAGAACAGCAACAACATATAAAGACAACCTCTGTATCAATTGTCAGCACATCGAAACCAATACCCATACAATGATATGTGAAGACAATGGCATAAACATCTTCAAAAAACTACTCCAAATAATCAACAAGAAAATTAGCAGTAGAAAACAACGAACCCCTAAAAAAACACTAAACAATAAACTAAAGAAAATGGAAAGGAAATAAACTCCTGAGGAAAGAAACTACATTGCAAGGGGGGCACTTACAAAAGATTTCTTAAAAATTATAAAGGAACACATAACAACAGAAAATTAAAAAGAAATCCTCAAAAATATTATTGACAAATTCCTAACCACTTTGCAGGACAAATGGCAACTGAGATGCCAGCTCTTTTCACAATGAGAAACGAATCAAAATATAACTAAAAAAGATAAACAAAAAGGAAAAACACTAGACAGAAGAACTACTATACATAAATCATATATTTCAAGAATCAATGAAATTATGAAACACTCTGTCAACACTGGATTAACTGGAACACAATATATTCCTTCAAAGCAAATTTTTATGGGACAGGTAGAGCCTTGGTAGATTAGTCAAGTATATACTAGTACTTGGCAATAAGCCATATGGTAGAACTATCTTTAGTGAGTTTAATTAGGTAACTAGAGAGTTAAATTTGTATAAAATAAATTTTTATATACTTACAACAATATCTAATAAACAAGGTGTATGCCACCCAGTTAAAAAAAATATCAATAAATTTATTATTAAAATAGATTTTTTTATTACAAGATATAGAAATTTTCTTTTATTAAACAAACCTTTCTCTTATGTATAATTTTAAATTTGTTTCTTTACAAAGCATATATATATATATATATTTTACTGGCACAGTCTTGTTTTATTATTTTTTTAAATTATATTTATACTAAATAGCTGTGACTATAATATAGGGATTTATATTCAGTAATAGTAAAATTCAATAAGCTATAGTTACCTCGCGGCCTGTTACCCTTCCTTTAAGGAAAGAAACTAATATATCAAGGCTGTATTAGTTGTAGTGTAAAAGGATATAATGGAGAAAATATTATTTTGATATTTAATGTATTCATCAATGTATCTATTTACTATGCTGGACAAGTTTAGTAGAGATTATTATACTGCAATTGGATTCATGTAGTTCTTGGCTTTCTGTGTACTAGTTCTTTTTTGTTTGTTCTGTTTGATTCTATTTTTGGGAGCTTCCTGTTCATGGACTTCCTCGCATCTTTGTTTTCATATATCATATAAGAGCTCTTTCCATTTCCTCATTGTATTCATTATGGTTTCTGTCACTTTGCTTTGGCTTGATATTATTGTGTCAAGTGTTCCAGATATTTCTTTTAGTATTGTTATTCTAATCAGTAAATTGAAGGTTCTGGGGTTGGCCAGTTGTATCTGTCTATAAATAATCTCCTTGAAGCTCTTTTAATATTTCTTGATTATATGGGATAATAAATATTTAATTGGATTCTGTGTGAGTTTTTCTTTAAGGTTTCTGTGTTGTTACTAAATAGTAAGGGATATGCAAAGTCTTCTATTAGCCTGCACTTGTGGCATTTGTTGTCCTTGTATATTAGTGGGTATCTATTGTGTAGTTTGATCTTGATTGGCAGTTCTTTGTACCAGAGGTTGAAGCTGAATTTTCTCCTTTGATGATCTTCCTTCGAGGTTATGTATTCGTTCATTTTGGATAGATGTAAGCTGTTAAACATGTGTTTCCAATATATATTCCTCAAGTCCTCCTCTGTAAATCATCAGTCTAATAGCCTTATTAACTTGTTTTACTAAGTCTTTGCCTAGAATGTTTATTTGTGATGTATTCTACACTATATTTATTGATAATGATCCTTGGTACTGTCTTTTTATATTGATGATTTTCCAGTTCAGTTTCATGTCTAGTGAGATGGAATCTATCTGAGCTAGCTTGTCTGCTTTCTCATTGAGGGGGACACCTGTGTGTACTTTTATCTTATGTAATTTGATGTTTAGGTTCAACTATTGTCTGATGTGATTGAAGATATCTACTATTGCCTGGTTTGGTTTTTTTCTCTTTTTGTTCTAGTGGTATCCATAGCTTCTGTTAAGTTTGTTATTGCCACTTGACTATCAGTATACAAATAAACTGTAGTGTTTCTACTCAATTTGCTTATTGTTATGGTTATAGCCATTGGTTCCACTCGTGTTAAGGAGGTGTGCAGTTGTGTCTATCCTTGAAAAGTATATTGTGTTCCTGTCTCATCCTTTATGATTTATCCCAGGCTTATGTATAGTCTATTGCCATAGCTTGATACTGAGCCATCTGTGTATATTGTGGTAAGATGGCAGTTTTTCATATGTTATTAAATTGTTGTCAAGGTATATAATTCCTTTTTGTTTATTTCAAACATTTCACTGATATTTGTTGTTTCTGGTTCAGCACTATCTATGTTGCCTTGCCAAGAGCTTAAGTTTGTCAGGGGGTTTTAATGAAGTCTTTTAGCTCTTTCTTGATAGAGTCTGGAGATACCTGTATTTTAGAGTACTTGTTGGACTGATCTTGTTTTCCTTAGATAAAATACTTGTCCTTTCTACTGGAATTTGAATTGTGTACAGTTTTTTGGCTACAAAGATGCAAGTTTTAATAATGTATCTTTTTCTTTATTCGGAAGGCACTCGGTGCACCTTTCTAATGGTGATAGCTCTCCTATTCTAGTGTAGTATTTGAAAACTACCGTATTAGGGCTGTTATTTTATTTCTTTTTACCGATAGCTTCTTTGTCTTGCTTGAATATTGCTCTCCAATATGGTTTCCATGAGTCTCCCATTATCAGGGGTCTGCTTTGATTGTATGTTTGATAAGTACTTGTTTTATCCTCTATTCTGTCTTATATACTAGCTGAGTTTGTGATGTTCTCTATAATCTCTTTGTACTATTTTGGAGTGTTCTTTTTCTTTATTTTATTTATGGTCCTGAGTTCTCTTCAATGTAATAAATGTGTTTCTGTCGAATTGATAATCTGTCCTATGAACATTAGGTTGTGTCTCCTTAGTATTTGTCTATGCTAGTGGTATACTGATTTTGGTATTGCTTCTTCAATTGTGTTATCTATTTTGTATATCCTTTAGGGAATTATGATCTTTGTATTGAAGTGGAATTGGAAGACATGTTTTCTCAATACCTAGAGGATATCATGGTCTAGGTTTTGTCTTAATTTGAGAAAAGACTATATGAGATGTGTTGTTATTGAATTTGTTAACCAGAAAAGATTTTGTAAGTTTTGTAGTCCCATCCTGGATATTCGTCCCAGTGTCCCCTTGTCTTTCATTTTCTGCATCCAGATACTTATTTGCAGTTGTAATTGTCTATTCCATAGATGGTTCAGGTTGTGCTTAGTGTGATTGTATAGGATGATGTTAGGAATTGTACTGACTAAACTGCACTTGTGTTTATACTTTGTTGCAATTTTTCCTATCAAAGAGTTGTAGTTGCTTTCAGGAAGTATCATGTCATTTAACAGATATTCTATGCTGGATATAAGTATGTGATTTATTATGTATCACATTTGTTTATTTGTGATTGCTTTCTATTCGATTAGCTTGCTGATTTTTTTTACTTTCTCTACTATGAGCTGTTTCTATATCCTTTTCTCCCAGAGCTGTCTAACCATATCCCTAGCAATCTCATTGGTATACCAGACTTGCTTTCTGTAATTGTCCCTCCTTTGAGTGTCTAGCTTCTTTCAAAATCTTTTGGTTGTCTATTGATAATTATCAGTTATGACTTTAGTGGATTAATGTGGATGTCATTGTAATTGTAGAATTTTATAGTGATGTTCCGGATCCTTTGCATTTCTTCTAGGTTATTTGCCAATCATGTTGTATTATCCATGTATGCAATAGCCTTGATATCTAAGTGTTTCTTTACATTGGTCTCATTAATTTCTCCTTTGAGATTCATTGTATACTTGTAGCCTCTTCTCGATAATTTGATTTCTGTTAGGAGTGGATCGTAGAATATGTGCCATAACAAGGGTGAGATTGCGTCTCCTTAGTCGATACCATCCAGTACTTTGTAACTGAGGCTCAGTCCATGTATTGTTATGACCTGATTCTCTCTCACTTTGAATAATGTCTATATGATGTTAATTATTTTTTATAGTAATTTGATGCATCTCATAGCACATTCCAGCATTTCTATATTGACTAAATCATAGGCCTTTGCCATGTCTTGACTTAGGATCCATAGTTTTTTCCTTTCCCTATATGCTTGTTCTATGCATAAGTTGATAATACAGTATATATGGGACCTTGTGTATTGCTTCCTGGTAACGCTGTCCAGTTGGATTCATTAAGGATATTGTGTTCCTTACAGATATATAATAGATAGTTACTAATAATCTTTGTAAATATCTTCCTTCCTGCAATAAGTAAAGTGATTGGTCTGATTATTCTGATTCTATTATGCCATTCTATTGGTTTGAATATTAGGTATATATGTCATTTACTCCATTCTCTTGGTATCTTTTCTTGTGTAAGAATCTTGTTGTAAAAACATGTTAGCCATACTAGTATTTGTGATCCGAAGTGTTTGTAGGCTATGTATAGAATGCTATCTGGTCCTAGTGCTGATTTTAAGCTCCTGTCTTTTATTGTCTTTTTTACTTCTTCTATTGTAATATATTTCATGAGTTCATTATACTAGTTGTCTCAAATTTTTTCACTTGGTGCATATTGCCTTGACCATCTGGTTGAGATATTTACTGGTACAGTTTTCCTAAGGTGGATCCATATAGTGAAATGTTCCAAAGCTTTCTTTTTGATTTTTACTGGTTCTGTGATGATTTCTATCTAATTGTCTACTTCCACTATGATTTTGTTGGTTACTATTAATCTATTGGGTCTTTTTATGATACTATTGATTATCTGTTTTTTGTTGTCCTGTAACCACTGTTGTCTTCTTTCTGTGTGTTACTATATTTCTTTGTTTTTCTACTATTTGCTAATTATTCTTGCTACTGTTTTGTATTGTATGATTTATTCTCTGCATGTCTTTTTCTATTGGCCCAGGTAGCTTTGGGAGTAGTTAGATTGCCATTTTTTGAGTTCTGCTACCAGTTCTGGGAATGATTCCTGTATCGTAGTTAACTATTTTTTGATCAGCTGTTTAGTTTATGGGTTGGGTGTATTGATGCATCTCTGCAACATCTCTGATAGTATCTGAATGTTCATGATCCTTCTATATATTATTGGGCCTCCCCTGCCTTTTTGCTTCTTTTCTGAGACTTTATTTTGGATATGTGCTTGTTTGTTGTTTCCAGAATGTATTGTCTGAAGCTATTCCATAGAATGTCGATGTTTTCTTGTTCCTTGATATTTTTTTATTGTATCCGTAGTTCAATTTCATCCTTGAAGTTATCCTATTGTTGGTGTCTATTCTATACCAGTTGTATCTGTGGTTGTGCCTGTGGATTTTCTGTTTCTTCTGCTTGTCAAATTGCTACATATCTATTCTTGTGGTCATAATTTCATAATCACTTTTGTGCAGGAAATCTGGATGGTTTGTTATTTGAAAATCTCTTGATTGTCAGGTGCTTTGTGGATAATATCAGATTTGATTGATTCTACTGACAGCTCTTCTCTTTTTCCCATGTGTATACTTCATGTATTGGATTGTGTGTTGTGAAGGTGTCCTCAAAATTTCTAGTATTAATCATTCCAATAGTTCTGATTCTGACCATGATTGTTTGACTTTTTGTTCTATGTCATTTGTTAATGAAAAGATTTGGTATAGCATTGAAATTATCTCCTATCACTATATGTGATACCTCTTTCTCTACTTATATTATATACTCTTGGATCGTGTCCTCTATTGCTGACTTTACTCTCTTGTCATTGTTTCTTGATGGGAGGTATACACTTATTACTTTAATTTATGTTTACCTGAGAAGGCATCTCTATTGCTATCACTCTGCTCTCTATCTCTTATTTTTTATAGATTTTTTCTGCAATGTCTTCATGGATTGCAATGCATAATCCATGTCTGATCTTTCTTATAGGATTTACTGAGATTGCTAGTTGATATTCTTGTTGCTTCTAGTGTTTGACTGGTTCCTGTCTCCATTAGTCTTTGGGGCGATAATGATTTCCTATCTGTTCTCTGCGCAAAATTCTGTCCATAGTTTGCATTTGCTCTCTTCTACTATGTCTCTTATATTGTGTGTTGCGATTGTCTATATTAGATAATTGTTTATTAATTTGTTATAATATGAGATCATGCTCTTTTTTGTGTGTTTGTCTGTGTCTTGTGTTATCTGTTTGTGAGAAGGTTGGTTGCTTGGTGCTGTATTATTTATTTTAATACTTTCTTCTCTCTGGAGTAATCCTGAGTATTGTCTGTCATATTATTGGATATGATTGTGTCCTGGGGGAACTGTCTATTGGGAGAGCTTAAAGATATTGATTGCTTCTTCTATTGTTGAGCTCATTTTATTGGTTTTTGTTGATATGCTTCCTGTGTTTTTCTGATGTCTTGGATCCCTGTGCTTGTAACACTGTTGAGCTCTTCACTTCTAGTAGATGTTAACTCTTTTAACTTCTCTATGAGTTCACCTATACTCTTTGGATATCGATTGGCAACTTCTATTCTAAGGTATCGACTCTTTCATTCAGATCTTGAAGGGAGTTTTTTATTTTCTTGATCTCTTTTTGGATTGCTGATGAGTTCTGCCAGATATCTTCCTTATATTGACTCATATTGAGTCTTCGTCCATATTTCAAGATGCTTGTGTAACTCCTAGTGTTTTTACTTGTTCGTAAATTTCTAGAGAGGTTGGAGTTGAAGTTTGTTCTATATCATGGTTGTGGTGGGATTTTTGGATTATTAAACCTATTGGTGTGTTATCTTGAGAGAAAGGATTCAGATTTGTTGAGCATGTGTGCATTTTGTGTTCCAGTAAGCTGCAGATGAGACACAGTCTCATTTTAGTTGACTCAAATAGTTTGGATTTCTTTGATTACTGGGGCTACTGATTTCGCAACTGACAGTTCTTCTCTGCTTTGAAAGGTGAAGATGGCGAATCTTTTAGCTTGATTGTTATTGTTGTGAGGAATATAAACTGTTTTTGCCCTCGTGTTGGTGATGGTTACTATAAGATCCACTACTGTTGTGTCTGGTAATAGGCATGTAAGCATAGCACTGAAACTTTCCTTTGTTCCTTGATTTTATGTGTTTTGTAGTAATAAAAGATTCTGTAGGAGTAGAGACCTTTTGTGAGTGCCCAGTCCTGGCTGATCTCTATATAGTCTGATGTATTGGAGAAGGTGATGTTAGCTGTCTAGAAGAGCCCTGCTCTTTGCAAGGTGATGTAATCAATACTGATTTGTTTATCGAAGAATTCTGCTAGATCTGTTTTAGTGAAGTATTGGGGACATTTTATACATGGATAGTGTGGGAGTTGCTTTCTTTGGAACCCAATGGGGCAGTCTTTCTAAATTTGGTATTTTCATAGTCAGTGATTTCCAGTTCACATGCTTTTTTTGTATTATCCTAGTTATCAAAAATAGCTGTAATTTGGGGCTTTCCTATTGGATACTCGTATCTTACGTATTTCAGAGAGTTGAGATGTCACATTTTTTGTCTGGTAAAATCTAATTTTTCTACAGATGTTTGTCTTGGTGCCATTTCCAGATTGATGAAAGCTTTACATGACTTAAGTATTTCTCATTGTTCTTGACGATTTTTGATGAAGTGGATCTTTCACTTGTGCCTCTCTAATTATCATAACTGTATCCCACTTGATCAGTAATATTTGCCTGTTTGTACTAAGTTTGTACTTCTTGGGTGTTTCTGTTTTCAGACTTGCAGACTGTGATTGAGGATGATGCTTTACTGCTTGCTGAGGCTTCTACTGATTCCGGTGTTTGCTTTGTCTCTTCTACTTGCATTTTCTTGAGCTGTATGGGGATGTCATCTATTTCTTTTGCCTTTCATTTTTTTACTGAATATTTTAGAAGTGTTGTTCTGGTTCCAAGAGGTGTATGCCTGATTTGTGATATGGGTGTTGTTCCTTTTGCCTTCTGGATTCTTCTATTGTTCTTATTGATCCTGTCGATGTTGTACTAGGATATTGTTTGTCTTTCTAGGCTCCTAAGTTTTCTAGTGATAGCTGTTTTGAGAAGGGTTGCTATCTTGTAGCTAGGAGCTAGTTTTTTGTGTTTTTGCCTTATAAGAAAATTTTTTGCAATTTTGAGATTTTCAAGAAAGAGTTTTTTTGATTGTTACAAAGTATATAATTACTAATATTATTTAATAATTATTATAATATTTTTTAGATTAGCTATTAAAATCTCAAACTCTTTCCGCTGATCTCTAGTTTTCCTATAAATTTTCTTTTTTGATAATTTTTTTGAAAAACAAAGAAGCAGCTACAACACAAAGAGAAACTTTTAATAAAATTAGTAAAACAACAAAAAATAACTATACAGGACTAATTATTAGTGCATCTAATCTTCTGGCAACAAGAAGTAGAAAAATACAAATATATTTCAGCCATACTTTATAGATTTTCTTTCTTTACAGAGGAAAGAAAAATTCAAGAAAACTGATTCACAGTAAGCTCTTTGAGACCCAACCTCAACTTCTCAAACTCTTAGCCAGGCCAGTGCAGGTTAACATCTTTCTTGACACTAAGAGAAGTCCTGTAAACAATAGGTCAAACTAATAAATCAGTTCAGACTCAAGGTTTACAATATCTAGGAGGACATCCAAGTTTCTTTTGCTAAACAGTAAATAGTATTTAAACAATACGTAACAATTACTACATTGCGCAAAACATGAACATGTTATTTAGAAACACAACAACTTGTTTATGTGTCAAATAAGATAATCTGATCAGAACATGACTAACTCTTCAATTTTATGTGTTTCACTAAACTGTTTTGATAAACAATACCAATCAACCGGAATTACAAGTAAACAGTAAATAATAATATATATCTGATCTAAATAAACAACAAAGTACATCTGATCAAAATACAACAATATACAAAAGTAAACAATAACACATATCTAATCAAAGTAAACAATAATATACATCAAATTAAAACACAACACTATACAAAAGTAAACAATACATTTTCTGTAATACATGATTTAATATGACTATAAAAAAACATAAGTTAATACAAATTATGAAGAAAAGGGAAGCATATATTATAGATACATTGCTCCAACCATTTAACAAATATGATCAGCAATAAACACTATGGACTATACAAACTATTCACAGCATAATATCTACTACAGATAATATCTTAAACAAAACCCCGGGACTAAGTAAATATTTGATCCTAAATAGTATTATTGCCAGGATTCTAAATATTGATCAAACCATCTTTATCAGGGCCACAGTTCTCAAACAACATATTCTCTACTTATGGGCCCAGGGCAAGGCAAAGAAGAAGACCTTTTGGCCCCCTTCCTGGAGGACAAGTACTTTGATAGAATAAATTAGAAAAAAAAATCACAAGTTCCTTATATCTCTCTCAAGGAGCAACTAATGATAAACAATCTCTATGCAATTAGAGACCTTCCAGAAAAGGAAATAGATATGGAAATTCAGTCAATAATAACAGTACAAATATTGAAATTGAAATAGGAGAAAAGGCAATATAAGATCAGGTTGAAATAGAAGAAATTATGGAAAAAATTAAAGGGGATAACATTGCAAAGCAATTCGTATATTCTACAAGAAACAGACCAAAAACATTTAGCCTAAATCCATTTCATATTAAAAAAGATGATAAATACAAAATGGAAGTATTTACAGCTAGACTTTCAGGAGAATCAAAACATGAACAAGTAATATATCTCCAAAACATACTGGGACTACCAAAAGACTCAAAGCCTTTCAAAAAAGAGTTTCTCAATGACAATGCCTGGACAACCTTCTGTTGTAAAGAAGAAGAAGATGTCTTGCAGTGTCTAGAAAAAACTAACAAAAAAGAAAGTGAAAACTTTACAGTTATACTCCTAGAAACAAAAAAATAGATAAATGTCTCATACCCTGTGCATAAGAAAATCTTTCAGCAAAAGGAAAAGGAGAACAAGAGATCTTTAGTAGTAATCCTTATTGATATTAATCAAAGTCACTCAAGACATGAGATCAAATCTGCCCTTCAAAAATATGTAGAGACCTCAAATATTCATATCTATAATTATTCAAGATTACAAAGAAGAATTAAAGCTAAATAATACTATACCAGCAATACAATAATATGAAGGAAAAATAAATAATCTATATTAATCAAGAAACAATTAGAGCTATTTTTACCCAACATGAGCTATACAATGATGAGATTAATAATATTATCAAACAGTTAAACTCTCAATCCTTGAGATTGTATGGAACACAAAATACTATAACTAGTTTGATCTCAAGAGCAATCAGACATACTAAAGCAAAGGTATGCTATACATCTAGAAACCTTCATACACTCAAAAGGAGAGGATACATAATAATATGTTTCATATCAGCCCAAGACCTAGCAAGGGCATTGAAGCAACACATTTTTATTCATGGACACAAGCTAACATAGAGTATCAAGAAACATTTTACTAAAGAAATAGAAGCCTTAAAAGAGCAATCCCATGAAACAAATGTCTTCAAATCAGAAGTCTCTGAACCAGAAGCCTCTGAATCAAAGAGTAATTCAAACAATAATAAACATAATTAACCTGCTGTAAGGTTAGGAAGAACAGATATTAGAAGTAATAAAAAGCCCAAATAGAGATTCAGAAGTTTAGAAGAAATAAGCTCTTATAATGCTCGTGATAGCTTTAACAAATCAACAAAAAAACTATTGAAGCAAGGCTGGCTAATAAAAAGTCAAAGAAATACTAGATAAACTTATAACAATGAACCAAAACAGTGGAGAAATAGAATGTTTGGGTTTCCAGCCACAGGAAGTAATAGAGAACTGATAGATAATCAATAATAACAAAAGTTTTCTGAAGAGAAGA
This sequence comes from Acaulospora colombiana, assembly GCA_910592055.1. Taxonomy (NCBI): domain Eukaryota; kingdom Fungi; phylum Glomeromycota; class Glomeromycetes; order Diversisporales; family Acaulosporaceae; genus Acaulospora; species Acaulospora colombiana. The sequence goes on from CAJVPT010000993.1 coordinate 18,307, forward strand.
TACGAAATATGAGACTGAAGACAGATAGGACTTCCTAAACCTCATTTTAGTAAACTTAAAAAGGTTAAATAGTAGAATCTCAAGACTAAAAGGAAACACAACTTCCAGTAAATGAATATGTGAAGATAGAGGGAGGCCAAATCGCTCCTAGAAACATCAGTTGTTCAGAACAATAACAAGGAGGACTGGTCTGATTCTTCTACAACAAATACTCTAAACAAGGGCAAGGAGTGATAAATAGAACAAGAAGAAATGATTCAACAGCAAAATAAGTATAACATCGACACATTTTTTCAAATAGAAAAAATAGAGTTTCTCAAGAAAGTAAAAGACAAACATGTATTAAAAAAGACTGATGATAATAATATTAATATGAAAGTAATAAGAATCAGTACACACAATATTAGAGACATCTCAGATATAGTAATCCAACATAGCCTTATAGAAGAGATGCAGGAATAAGAAATAAGAAGGCTAGGATTAAGTGGAACCAAATTGACCAAAACAAATGCAAAATGGGCCTTCGACAATCAGATATTATATAAACATTTCCATAGTACCAATACAGACAATATATATGGAACAGGAGTTAGTCTACTAATCAGAAAAGATCTCAAAAAAAAGTAGCATCAGTAAAAGAAATAAAAGGATATTTAATCATAGTCAACTTATTAATAAAAAGAAACAAATCTGTATTATACAAGTATATATCCCATCAAACAAACAAAGAAGCAAAAAAGTTCAAGAGAAAGTGAAAAGTATTATCAAGAATAAACATGAACAGGGCTTTCATATAATACTAATAGGAGATTTCAATGTAGCATACAATCTAGCAGAAGATGGAATGCAATAAGTAGTAGCCGAATTGACTACATATGGATATCACAAGGTCTAACAAGATATCAATCCTACATTTTGACAATCAAAATATAAAGAAAGTCACAAATAGTGATCACACAATACTAATAATGACACTACATAATACCAATCTTTTCACCAGAAACATGATTCATAAATTGCCTACTAAAGGGAAAAAAGAAATAGATATAAAAGGGTTAACAACAAATCAATGGAGGCATTTGATAACAGTTTGAACCATAAGTTCAAAACAATATTAGATCCCTTATTACAAGAAGAACCAGAAAAAAATATGAGGGAAGTTCAAGTAAATAAAATATGAAAGATATTCAAAAAGCTAGTTAGCAAGTCAGCCTTTAGCAAGCTCATAACCAAAAACATATCAATCTCAAGAAATAAGCACTATAGGCATAGTCCAGAGTTTATCAAATTCAAAAGAGCATTACAATTAATGACACTCTTCAAAAAAGCAATGTTTTCTAACAACTTGAACAAACTATAGATTCTTAGTGCAGCCATAGAAAAACATAATAGAGCTCACAATCCCAATTACTAGATTGAAAACTGTTATATCCAATATAGTCTTCCAAATATCCTATGAACATTATTGAAAAAAAATATACAAGACGCAATAGAAGATCTTAAATTTACTTGTCAGAACCTCAAAGCAAAAAAGGCTAGAGACACAATTAAAATAGCCTTAAAACAAAGATGTGAGAACCTGCAAATGATCAAAGAAAAATAGTAAACTCACCAACAGAAAGAAAGTGTATCAAAATAGTTTTGGATAGGGTCAAAGTTAAAAAAGAAAGATCTGAATATATTATGATCAAAAAAAGTGAAATTGAGAAAGAAATTAGAAGATACCATCAGGAAACCTTCAGAAAGTGAGAGGCCAACTTTAATAATTTCACTAATGACTGGAAAGAAGAATATAATTCTAAGAACTATATCAAGACATGATGGTATAAAGATTTTTTAAATCCTATTTCACAAGAAGAATTGAGTAAAACACTTTGAATACTTCTCAATAACAAAGCTTTAGGAAAATCACAAATCAGCTATGAAATGTTAAAAAGAATAGGTCAAGATGGAAAAGAATATTTAAGAAAAATATTAAATATTTTTCTAAAATGACAAATAACATCCACTGGTTGGAAACAAAGTCACATTTATTCAATAGCAAAATCAAAGCCATGGGAATGTGATTTTATAAATACAAGATCTATTAAATTACTAGAAGTTACAAGAAAATATTTCACCAAAATTCTAATGAATAAATTAAAAAACATCTGCAAGCTCAACAATGTTCTAAGAGATCTGAACTTTGCGGAGCTACCAGAAAAAAGTACTGTTGAACTGATTCAGATTCTCAATAACATCTATGAAGATACAAGAGAAAACAAAAAGAAGTTGTGGATACTTTTTCAAGATATAGCCAAGACCTATGATACAATCAGCTTGAATATATTAACAAGGATGACGAAAAGGATTAAACTTCCAAAAGAGTTCATTAAGATTATAATAGGCCTGTTTTAGGGTAGGGAATTCAGAATTATAATTGAAAATGGACTCACAAGATCACTAATAGCTGGAGATGAGATTGACCAAGGAGAAACTATTTCACATTTAATGTGAAGAATTTTTTTATGATCCTTTGTTGTGTAAAATTCAAAATAATGAAACAAAGGATTATGAAATGTTGGTCATCTGAGATCCAAGCCTAAAAGAAGAAGAAGGCAATAAAAAATTGAAATCTAGGTATGCAGCTATCGCTTTTATAGATGACACTACATGGATAGCAAGATTCAAAGAAGACATGAAAAAGATTTTGGAAGAAGCAAGAATTTTTTATAGAGTCAATGACTCCCAAATTAATAGTAACAAATCAGTACTAGTTACTATTAATAACCCTAATCACTATCCAAAAGAAGTCAAAACAGGAATCAATAGTAAAATAGTTATTGAGCTAAATATAACTGAACACACAAGATTTTTGGGGATCTGGATTGGTAATCAAAAGATAATGGTTGAACTAAAACAACAAATACTCAGAGAGATCAATACAATTATATGAGCCCTAAAGAATAAAAGATTAATCAACAAACAAACACTCTATATTTTAAACAGGGTGTTGATACCAAGGATAGAGTTTTGCATGCAACATAGTATGCTATCCTGGAAAATATGCAACACTTTAACCATGGCATATAGAAAGCTTCTTAAAAACAAAAGTAGCTTGTGTAGATCTATACCCAATAGCATAGTACACTATCCAAAGATCTATAACTTAAAAAGTATTTGGATGCTACAAAAGAAAAACCAAATAATAGGACTATGCAACAAACTAAATGATCCAGGAATAGCAGGACTTACAATGATTATCAGAATCAAAAAAGTACAAGTCAAATACTGGGAACTATGCAATCTGCTAATCTGTGAATTATTAAAGCATATGCCAGGTAGAGGCAACTTTGCTCTTCAAGTAATAAGTTGGCCAAAGATTTAGGGATAAGGTTTCAAAGCTAAAAATGGCAAGACATTATTGAATGGAACAAAGATAACTGCCCAATTAAAGAGTATCTAGTACCAGATAAATATATGAAAGTCATATCATCACTTAGAAACAATAAGCTGATATATATGTATCAGCTGATTACCTAAAAAACTAAAGAATTAAAAAAATGGCAAATGATTCAACTAATTCAAAAAACTAATAAGGGGTCCATTCCAGAGTGATATCTAACAATAGAAAGGAGTATATAAGAAAAAGATCCAAGACAGCTCACAAAATTCTGAAAAGAAGATTGGTCAAAATAGGATCCAATAATTACAAAGATAAATTCAGATCGTAATAAAAGACAAACACTTTGGATAGTAACAAATAATAGATATCAAAAAATAATATAAAGAAAGCTAAAATTGAAAAGACACTAAGCAAGTAGTACAAATAGAACACTTCAAGTGTACTGAGTTCCTATATGCTTAAGAGACCAACTTGACAAAATGTTTAGGATATGCAGAAGATAAAACATGAAGAATCAATGCATAATAGAGACAAAAAGAAATAGAACATATGAAGTCTCTATCTAAACACAAGAAAATCCATAAGAAGAGTCCAGCAGTTAAATATTTCAAGTTCCAAAATAGTTTTGAAAAGAACAATGGAAAAAACAATCCAAGATGATTATAAATCCAATCTGAATAATAGAGTAAATCAAATAGATATAGAAGATCGGGGAGAACAGATTATTAGAAATAATATAAAAGAAGAAGCATATCAAGATTACTTAATTGAAATACTCCAACGGAATCAACAGTTCAAAGAAACATTGATATTTTACTCTAATGGATCTCTTATCGATTATGGATGTGAAAAAATGAAGATGGGAGCAATATGGGTGCAAGTAGGAAGAGAGGGTAAAAAAAGTAAGTTCTAAACAAGAGTAAGCGACTGGCTATCATCCACTAGAGCTAAGCTAGTAGCAATAGTCACAATATTATTAGTTGTTTCAATAAACAACAAGGTCAAGATTTTTACAGACAGTCAAGCCTGTATTGCCAAGTGGAAAATAATAGAGAAAAAAAATCCCAGAAGAACTTATAGAAGATGGTTAAGAGAAAAGAACTAATCCTTGTGGGCAAGAATATTAACATTGTTAAAAAAAAAGAATTGAATCTGCACACTCTAATGACTCTTATAATGAAAAAGTAGATCCTCTAGTAAAAGAAGCCTTAATGCTCCCTTGATCAAATGGAAGAATCTTACTTTATTTAAAATTATTACTGAAATCAAATGGCATAAAATGAATTTAGATAATTCCATAAGAAAGTTTATTAAAAATATAAATAATAAAGTTACAACTCATTAATGGACTAAATAAATAGGATTTTGAATAAATAGAATCAACAGATTCAAGATCAATATAACTATACATGGGATTTGGTATGGAAAAGGATGAAGAATGGTCATACTTGGAATATCTTCTTTAAAGATTCTCAAGAAAGAAGCTTTCTTATTAAACTAATTAATGAAGAGTTATCAATGCTTCCCAAATTGGCCATAAGAAGACCAGACCTATATAAACAAGTAGAGTGTATAGCATACAAACAGCAAGCAGAAGCAATAGAACATCTACTAGAATGTCCAGCATACAAAACCCAATAGCAGAAAATTTGGAATAAAGGAGCTGAAGACATTCTAAAAGACTTCAAAAACATTTGCATAAGAGAAAAAAAAAAGATATAAGAAAAAGAAATAAGATTTCTAGTTAAAGACAGAGTAGAATTAGGAGAATTAGACAAATACATAGCCAGACTTATAGAAGAGACTGCAAAAACAGGCCAAAATATGCTAAACTTTTGTATGGGACTAATACGAAGTGATTAAATATTAAAAATATCAAATCTAAGATGCATTTAGAAAAGAATAGGTAAAGAAGCCTGAAAGTGAATAATAAAGATACAAAAAAAGGTTTGTAATTAATTTCGAAAGAAAATCTGAAACAAAAGGTGCTCAAGAATAATCAAATGGGAACAAGCGCAAGGGATCCATAGAGAAGACAAAATAAGAAGGTTATCCAATTTGTTAAATCAAAATAACAAGACCATAACTATGAAAAGGTCTATACTGGAAGAAGAAAAACTTGAAGATAAAGGTCTGAAACAAAACTTTCTAGAAGGAGTAAAGTATGAAATAAGATGGTTAGAATTTAACTTCTGTTAGAACTTATAAAGAGGATCTGCAGTAGTGATCTGCAGACAATGAAATTAGTAGTTGGAAGGTTTTCACCTGAGCTACTAATGGAGCAATAAATCACACCTGAAGTTGTACTTAGAGTGATAATAACCAAGACGAGTGAGCTAATTAGAAATTTAGATTTATCAATTCATTTTATATATATAATATACTAATGTTTAATAAAATACACATAATTAGCCTGACAAAGGGTAAAAAAAAAAAAAAAAAAAAAAAAAAAAAAAAAAAAAAAAAAAAAAAAAAAAAAAAAAAAAAAAAATTTTTTTTTAAAAAAAAAAAAA
>CAJVPT010000994.1:0-24195 GCA_910592055.1 Acaulospora colombiana
TCCATCTAAGTAATGTCATGTCACTTATTGAGTTTACTTCATGTACCCTAATTATCGATTTATTATTCCAGGGAGGATTCTACTTTGCCGCAATCGCTCGTCTCGTTTTTGTTCATCATGCAACATTCTGTGTTAATTCACTAGCTCACTATCTTGGTGACACTCCCTTCGACGATCGCCATTCACCTCGTGACCATTTTGTCACGGCCATCCTGACTTTGGGTGAAGGTTACCACAACTTCCACCATGAATTTCCAATGGATTACCGAAATGCTATAAGATTTTATCAATACGATCCAACCAAGTGGTTGATCAAAATTCTTTCATATGCTGGAATTACCTATGACTTAAAGAAATTCCCCTCGAATGAAATAAAGAAAGGTGAAATAATGATGAAAGAGAAAAAACTAAATGAAGAGAAAAAGGCTTTGGATTGGGGTAAACCTCTGGATCAATTGCCCGTCATCACTTTCGAAGAGTGTAAGCTTTTATTCAAACATCTTTTCAAGGTCAATTTACCGTAAAATTCTTATCGAATGCCTTTCTCTTTTTTGGAAAAAAAAAGACGAAGAAAATGCTACAAAAAACAACTGGCTTTGCATCGAAGGTGTCATTTACGACGTTACTAATTTTGCTAGCGAGCATCCTGGCGGCAAAGTCATTATAAATACTTCTTTGGGAAAAGACATGACTGCCGCTTTTAATGGTGGGGTCTACGACCATTCTAATGCGGCCAGAAATTTAATGGCTTCTATGCGTGTTGGTGTTATATCGGGTGGTATGGAGATAATGAGCCGTAAAATGAAACAAACGTGAAAATATTTCTACTTTAACGATTCATTTGAAATCATAAGACGAACAATTGTGGACAAGAATAGTTGCAATATATATTTCAAATACTTGTTTTTTTCCACTTGTAAAACGTGAACATTGTAAGCTATACGGGAAGTTGAAATTTCCCGGTATCATATAATCAGTGTCTCATCATGCCATAAATGCACACTGACATTTCTTTTAATTTCGCCAACGGTTTTTTATTCAGTTAATAAAACTCTTGGTAGAATTATAATGTATAACTCTTGATGTTGTAATCTTTAAAATATAATTTCAATAACTTTTATATCAAAAATAAAAGAATTTATTAATATATAAAATATATAGATTATAATATAAATTCGAAATAAAATTGTTTAAAATTATTAGTAATTTATTATCGTATTAAAATTATTAAGATCACCAAAATTATTATTTATATAACTAAAAAGATTACATATAAAGAATAATCCAATTAATTAATTATTAAAAATAAAAATAAAAAAATCAATTATAATTAATATACATATTATCAATAAAATCTAAAATTAAATCAATTGATTGTTGATGTATGCTTTTAATAATTTAAAAGTTAATGCATAGTTGTAAGCAAAAAAATTTTAATTATAAAAAATATAATTTAAAAATTTAATTGTTTAAATATTATTTTATAAAAAAATTTTTATTTTTTTTTATTGATTTTATTGATCATTATATTTAAAAAAATTTTTATAGAAAATTTATTTATAATAGTGCTAAAATTAAAAACCAAATTTTAAACTTTTATTTTGTTTAATAAAATTTAATATTATATTTTTTTAAAATATATATTTTTAAAAATCTTTAATATTCTAATTGTTTTTAATAAAAAAATTTAAATGCATATTATATAAAAAAAAATTTTTTTTAATATTTAAAAAAATAATAATTATTAATTTAATATTTTTTTTATTAAATAAAAATCTTATTATTAACATATGTTATATTAATAAATAAATAAATAATTTAAAAAAATTTTATATTTATTTAATTTAAAATTTATTTATTTAAAAATATATTAAAAATATTTTAACTTTATAAAATTATTTTTAATTTAAATTTTTTATAATTATTTTATAAAAGTTTTTTTTTAATTTTAAATATTAAATTGTATAAAAACTATAAATTAAATAATATTAGACCTGTGGATCCATAGCACAGTGATAGTGCTCCCAGGTCACAATCACTAGATCTAGAGTTCAATACCACATGAGGGCCAAGTGAAAAATAAATCACAAGTGACACAAAGATCTCATCTATCTCATGATGATAATCCGATGATCCAAGTATAACAATAAAACACAGACCAATAGACCAATAATACAGTGGTTAACATTCCATAAAAGGTCAATAATCACAAGATTTGAGTTCGATTCCACCAATAAGACACAAGACCAGCTTGATAAGGAAAAGAATCTATCTATTGATGTAACTGTAAACTAACCGATATTTTTAATATAACATCCAGTCTATATATAGATTGTGGTCAGGTTGTGATCCGAAAATTGAATAGGATTACCATTAACACAATCACATTATCAATAAAAATGATAATAAGAAGAGTAAATCCCCAAACTGGTAGCATGTCTCTTAGGACTTATCCTCATGCATGTGGCTGTGCTGGCTTTTACAAACTTGACTATCGGAAGGCCTTGATAAGAGAAAAAATCTGCGGACCACTCCGAAGAATCAAAAACTGGGATCCCGGATACTGAATTTGACAGCCTGATAACTAGAATACTCTTAATAAAAAATTGTTTTAAAAATAATTAAGACAGAATCGCACAGACTTCCAGTTTGTGGTTGGACTGGTAGTGGTGATACATAACATTAGTTAAAAATATATACAGCTATTCATATAAAATAGATTTACTATAACATATATGTATAACTACTTATTTATAATAACTAAACAATTACGATTAATAAAAATTACAAATTAAGTCTATGGGCCTCTGGAACAACCTACAAATATACACAAATGGCTCCTTCACCAGATGACACACCAACAATAGAATGGGAATAGAATGGGTAATTCAGACAGAGTCAAGAATAAATATCATTACCTTCCAAGCAGAGATGAGAGACACCTCATCATCCATCAGAGCTGAACTAACAACAATATTAACAGTAATCAGTACAGTTGGTGCAGAAAAGAAAATCAACATTATTACAGACAGCCAAAGTGCAATTAATGGAATAAAAAAGCTATCCAAGACAGGTAACATTAGAAACAGAACAACAAAGAACCCAAATAGATGTCTGATCAATACAATTATAGAGATTATATTCATACAAAGAATTGAGATCAAGTGGACAAAAATCAAAAGTCACTCAGGTAACTGAGGAAACGAACTGACAGACAAATTAGCAGCAACCACACTAGTAGACAAACCCAAGGACATAATTAGGGTACATGAAGTAAACTCAATAAGTGACATGACATTACTTAGATGGAACTAAACCTTTATAGATCTCCCCTTTAGTATATTAGGGAAGACACTTCTAAAAACCAAATGGACAAGCAAATGGAGAACACTGAGATGGATACAAGAATGGCTTACTAGCTTCAAGTCCAAGAAGATAGATTGGAATATAACACTACAAACACTATTACCATCCAAAATCACATCACTACAAACAGATCAGAAGGACTATAAAAATAGATCCTTCAGATGGAAGACTTGATTAAACAAACTCTCCACAATGGCAAACCTGCACACATGAAGACCACACCTTTATAAAGACCCAACCTGTATTATTTGCAAGAAACAAGAAGAAAAAGGTTTCCATCTCTTCACATGTGGACCTAACAAGATGAGACTTATGGAAAAATACAATTCCTTCCTTACAGAAGAGTGTGCAGTCAGGGCTAATGGCCGAAAGCAAAATGAATCAATCTACAAAAAATGGAAACATTCACTTCAACTGATGACAAGAGCAAATAAAATAAGAGAATCAAATGATATAGAATAGATAGACATCATCAGAGGGACTATCACGCACAATATGAAGCAAACTGCAGTGAAAATTATAGGCAATGAGGAAGCAACGATGGAAGCCATAAATACAGCAACAGCCCAGTTCTGGCAAGAGAAAAAAGAAGTCTGAAAACTGAGATGCAACTTAATGATAGAATAAGAAAAAACACAAGGGATTACCAAGAAGAAAAAAGGGAGCAAATGGGAAACAAACACCTCTGAACAAGTAAAAACACTCAAAAAGAAGAAGGACTGCAAAATATTAATAGACAACTATATATAGAGCTAACTAACCATGCTATAAAAGAGATCCTGGTGTTATGAGTCACATGGGTTATGCGATTTATGCGTAACGATCTAGAATCCAAAAACCTGAAAGTCTGGCATGAAAAATTGAGTGTTGCAAAGTAAGAAACTATAGATAAGGCTTGGATACTGATAAAGGAACTATGTGTATCTGAAAAAGTATGGAAAGTTTAGCAAAGCTTAGGGTTAGTATAGCCGATTATAAAGTAGATAGCCCATTGTTAGTTAGAAAAGTATAAATAGCTCATTGATGTATGCCGAAAAGACAGAGCTGAATGTGTTAGGAAAACAGCCCTCCTTGAGAATAGAGATAAGAATTAGTGAGATATCAAAAAAACAGAATGCAATAAAGAGACACTTATCTTTAGCCAAGTCAATTACCACGTCTTTGCCTTCCCTAAGTGTTCTTTATAGGAGGTGTTTTCTTTTTTATGAGTATTCGTGAGACAACTGGGTTATGCGAGGCACTACGGTTTAGCGCTGGACTCGCCGGTTTAGCCTATAATACTGGAAAATGGGTACTTAATTAATACAATTTTTTCATTAAATTTAAGTGTTAGTGGAGTCATGACACACTAACATTCACCAATAGGTGAACTGCATCGAGTTGCAGGGTTCGGTAAGATACTGAGTCAATAGTTTTTTTCCTATCATAAATGAATTTTCTCACAATTAAATTCGTGTATAAAAGAAAGTACAAATGATTAAAAAAAAAAAATTTAAATAGTATTAGATTTTTTTTTTAACTGCTTATAATCAGATCAGTATAGTATATTTATTAATCATTGATAGAGATACATAAGGCAATTGTATCATGGCTAAACTAAATTTTATATTAACTTATTTATCAATAATTTTCAATCTTAAAAGAACTTTAGTCTCTAAATACAATCTTGAAGATAATATTTTATTCTATAGTAGATTTTGGATAAATAGTTTTCTAATTTATCTATTATTGCTAGAAATTGTTACTACTTATTATCCTTCAGGAAATTGATTTCAAGAAATTACAAAAGAAAAAAGAAAAAAAAAGAAAAAGGAATATCTAAAAATGCACAATTGTGTTATACTGTATAAAAATGAAAAAAATAGAAATAAAAGTACTCTATATTCTTTAAAGGATCTCTAAATGAAAATTCCTCTTATTAAGAATTAATCTTTCTAGGATATCCTTCTTCTTTCTAACTATCTGAGAAACTTATCTATTTATAATCTTAATTATTTTCTTGTGATCATCTAAGATACTTATCACATATTTGGATCGAATATCCTATTCAATATTTTCTTCTTTTAGTTTTGATTTTATTTTTACCTATACAAAAAAAAATAATTAATAGTAAATCCCAAGTTCTTATATAATTTTTCAGTCTTGTTATATAATTCTCAATATTTTCTAACAGCTATACCTAGTTAAAGGAATTTTACTAATATTTATCTTAATTGTGATATCATTACACAATATCTAAAAAATGTATTCTCAATTCTAGATAAGTGCAGTATTTTATATTCTTTTACTTTTTGGTTTTATAGCTTGATTGATATAAAGAAATAACCTCTTTTATATATTTTACCTAACTGAAATAATAAAAAGTTGAAGGTTTTGACTTGAACAAATAATTACCTTTTTATTATCTAGAAAATTTAGAGCCCATTCTAATAGTCTTATAATTTTTTTACAATTATTACACTTTATTTGAAAGAATAAAAGAATTTATATTCTTGATTTCTCTTTCTTTTATTAATAATATTATTGGAACATGAGAATATGATTAGTGGAACCTTGTTTACCTTTTTATTATCAATGTATTTCATGTTAATTAATTAGAAATCAGATGATGTTGTACTACCAGAAAATTTAAGATCAAACTAATATAGGTAAAATTTTTCAAAAAAACTATGAAAAACTATAGACACTCTAAGAGAACAAGAGATAGTATGTAAGAAGATGAATAATAAACCTTCTTCTACCTAAAAAATCTTTATTTCTATATAATGTCCAGCTCTAGAAGGTGGTACTTCACCAGTTGGTCCTTTTATTTCTTAGAACCTTCTTGTCTTTAGTAGAAGAAATATATGCATGAGTCTATTTAAGCCACTAAAGTCTTATATTTTTGTTTAAAAAAGTTTGTGAACAAGTAAAGAAAAGTAATAATAACTCTTGAAAACAAGCTTCAAGTTGTTTTAAGAAAAAGTTAGAAAACTTTATTAATCAAAAAATATAAAAATTTCTTGCAAATATCTTTTTATGTATAATTAAAGAATCAACAGAAAGAGTTTTAAATATTATTTTTTTTAATTCATAATTAAATTAATAAAATATATTTTTATAATATATAAAATATATATTTATAAATTGTTATAACTATAAAACAGAAGCTCAGTCATATTTATTAGTTTGTATGAGATAATTAATATAATGCTAAAAATTTCATTATCCAGACATTAAGTTAATTCTTAATAAAGAATTCATATCTAATACCAGTTACAAAAATCAAAAAAAAAAAATTTCCACTAATCCTTTAACCACACATAAAAAAGATATTTGCAAAATGTTTTTATACTTCTTTGCTAATAAAGTCTTAATACTTTCCTTAAAATAACTTGAAGTATGGCTTCAAGAGTCACCTCTACCATTTCTCTTTTGTTTACAAACTTTTTTACTCAAAAACTTGACTTCTAGTAATCAAGAAAAGTCAAGTAACGTCTTTGATACCAATGGAAAGAAAGTTTTCAAAGAAAGAAAAACTGACTACAAAGTACCTAAAGACCCATTTAACCTTTGAAGTGATAGGTTTATAGAAATTTTTTGCAGTAAAAAGGTTTATTTTCTCCCTTTTTGACTGTCTTGGTTCTCTTAGAGCTTCCACTTTTATAGTTTTTTAAGAAATTTTGCCTACCTCAATATGATCCTAAATTTTGGGTAGCGCAAATCCTCACCAAATATAATTGACTGACATGAAACATGTCAGTTTTTGGAATATAAACAAGCTCCTATGGATCACATTTACATGTTTTGATAATGTTATTAATGATTAGAAAGAAAGTTCCAGAAACGTTTGCCCACAAAAAGCTCAAGTTCCTTAATGAAGACTTTTATGATACCAAAAGACCAAGTGATGGGTAATGTAGATTACAAACTCTTGTCTCTTACTTAAGTTCCTCAAGTGATGATAAAGCTTTGATGGAAAAAAGCTAAGGTCTAAATGATTTTCTTGAAATATTTTAATCTAGTGCTTACTTAAATGAAAAATCAATTGAATTGACTTGTCCGATACTACAGATAGTGAAAAAGAAGATTTTTTCTAAAGTTCAAGTAAAGCAAGAAGACTATTACAATCAGGTAAATTCTTTTTGAGAAGAGATTGTTTTTATTTTTGGATTTTTTTGATAGGTCTTGAATTGTTCCCTTTCTCCAATCATTTTTCCCTTCATCTTTTTAGCATAATTTATAATAAAAATCCAAAAAACTCTTATTTATAAATTACTGATTACAAAATTTTGAAAACAAAATATAGTAAAAATTCTATTGACAAAATCAAATAAAAAGAATTTGGAGAGTATCCCTTTAGGACCCTTAACAACACAAAAGAATACTCTATTCTTGATATTATTCTTATTATACTAAAATACTAAAAGTTTTTATTATCTATAAACAAGATAAAATTTCCCTTGTTTATGTAATTAAATCTACAATTTTTACTCAAATTCCTTTCCTTCAATATTGTCCCTTCTCATAGCAAATTCTTATATATAAATATGATAACAATATTCCAAATCAATTGCTAATAATCATTCAAGTCATCTTTGAATCAAAATGTTTTTCTAAATTTTTTACTTCTGGTCTAAAAGTTACCACTAACATTCTCACCAACTTTGTAATACTCATTTTAAACCAATTTATGAAACATCAACAATATTCAATTTATATAAAAATGATAGAGAAATTGTTATTAAAAAGTTATTAAATAAACTATAAACTATAAACTTTACTATCCTTGAAACCAAATTTTATTTTTTATCAAGGAATCTTCTAACACATTCTCTCTTAAAAAAAGGGAAATATCTATATCCCCTCCCAACACTTCTATCATACAAAAAAATCACTATATAGATATATATCAATCAAATAAAGAGATTTGCAACATTTCTGATGTCATTCAATCTATCCTTAAATTAGATCATCTCTATATTAATTCCATAGAAGACAATTATTCTAAAATAGTTTAAATAAAGGTATCAATTAAAATCAATCTCTTCTATTATCTAGTACCAACTTGAATATAAAAATTAATTAGCAACAACACAATCCCAACTATCAGTTATAAGCAGATAAAACAGAATCTTTTATTAGTGAATATAATATCAGAACTTCAACTCCTTCTAATTATAATCAAACAATATCTAAGACAATTAACTTAATTATTAGTACAATCAAAGATCCCAAAGTATTAGTCAAATTATATAGTATATTAAAATTAGAAACCTTTTAACAATTCCTCCTTCAAAATTGTTAATTACAATTCTTACCAAATGGTATATAAAGATTGATCATTTTTCCATTCCTTTACTCACCAAATGATATCAAAGAAAATTATTAAAAGAAATATAAAGCCATAGAAAAAAAATTTCATAATAATTATACTGTATAAACAAATGCAAATATTGATTATATTAATTGAACTATAAAGAAAAAGATCTGAATTATCCTTAACAGATCTATTTTTGCTATATTTCTTAGGTCAAACAATCTCTCACTTCTCTGCCACTAGTAAGTAGTCAAGTTACTTGAATTTGGCTTTAACTTCTTTATTGACTTACCCCTCAAAAAATTGATTATAAGAAAATTATGACTTAAACTGAGAAACAAATAAAAAACAAATTTTTTATTCTTCCTACAAACCCATTTGATATATTCTCAAAATCAAAATAAAACTTACTTATCATTTGTCCTTAAATAGTTCCAGTCTAACAGATATTATAGTCAGAGCTCTTAAAAGTTTATATAATTTTGATCTTCTTCACAACAATTATTTCAAACAACATTCTAATTTACTTAATAATTTAAATAACCTTTCAGAAGAATTACAAGTAAAATTTTTTATCAGAAAAATATCTAAGCTTAGAATTCTAAAAGAACTGATTAAGCATTTTCATGAAATATACTATATTTCCTAAAAACTTCCAGATTCATACTTTGATATTTCTTCACCAAAATCTTTACTTTCAAACTCATATCAATAACTTTCGAATACCTTAATATTTATGTTTCTCATTCTAAATGATTTAGCAAAAATCTAACATATAATTAATAATTTAAAACAATATAACTATGTTATTCAATTTCTTATAAATAACTATCTTATTTAAAAACTTCTACTTTTATCTTCACATTGGTACAGTAAAAACACTAATATTTCGCTTTCTATTAAAAACCAAGATCAAGTCAACATGTTATTTCAACAACTCTTTCTATACTACTTATTTTCTTTCTCTAAGCTCAGAATAAATTGATTCATCATTCAAATAGCTTAACTATCTCCCAATTTCTACAGATTTTTTAGTTATTGAACAAACATTAGACATTTTTAAAAAGTCACTAGATCAAAATAACCCATCCTTTAATAAATATATTAAAAAAATCAAATTCTTATTCTATGGCACAATCCCTAGAAAATGGATTATTCCTATCTTCTAGAGCTTCCAAATATTGATCTAAAAACTAAAATACTAAAGAAAAAAATATTAAAATAAATCTTTCTATCAAAGACAATAAAAACTTTAATACAAATATATCTATTCTTAAAGATCTCTTTTATTTTTATATCATTTCTAATAAATTTATGTAAAGTCAAATTTGTTTGATCTCAAAGTAACTCTTCTTTTCAAGTTTTATGAATGACAAAGTTTTTATTTGATAATAGTTATTTCTTACAAACTTTATCTATTTTACCTTTTTATAAACAAACTCTTAATATTTCATATCTTATTTATATATAATATCTAGTTTTCAGCATTCATTATACAACTAGTACCTAAGTCATCTTAAACAAAAAATCTTTTTACAATCTCAGTCCTGAATATCCAAGGGTTAAATTAATTAGAAAAACTGCAATGTTTGATTTCATCCATTCATAGCTCTAAAAATATACATATTATATATCCTCACTAAAACAAAATATATCACATAAAGATCTTTGCTTCAAAAACTTTACAACTATATAATTATAGTCAATATACCTACCAATTCTTTTAGCAATGGTAAATACTTACTTATTTCTAACAATCTATCCTATTATATTTTTAAAACATATATTGAAAATGAATTTTGATATGAGCCCATCTAAAATTCAAATCTAAAATATATATTATTATTATAGCCCTTTATTTATTATATAATAATAATCCTAGAGTTAAAGTTATATCATCTTTTAACAACTTATTATTATTATATCCAAAAGCTGAATTTATAATTGAAGATACTTTAACATATACCTTATAAAATTCTTATTATAAATGCTTTAACTAATAATCAAAAAAGAAAAATCTATTAATATATAAAAAATATAATTGATATAGTAAAAGCATTAGCAAAAGATCATCTTTTTATTTATTATACAACAACTAATGCTTCAAGAATTGATCAACTATAAATCATATCTAATCTGGCCAGCAAAATTTTAAATTATAAAGTCATAGAATCTACTACTATATCAATAGATTATAAAATGATCAATGTCTATTTTCAATAGTTCAAATATAAACCACAATACATTTTATTTTCAACAAAAGCCTATCAATTTAACAAAGTTATAAAAGAATAGATAAAATTAATACAAGAAGATATTAGCTTATATTTTCTCAATGATTTTCATCCTATTTGAACTTGATCAAGATTGCTATCAAAAAAGCTTTAAAATCAAATATTCCTACAAAAAAATAGCAAATCCTATTGAAATCTTAACAAATATCTTCAGAAATAAATAAAGTCATTAAAAAATCAAAATAGCCTTATAAAAATTGAAAATATTAGAAAGAAGTGTAAAATTCTTTTATCAGTTAGTCAAAAGCTTTCATAACAAAGTTTTAATACTTTTATCCAGCTTTTGATCTCTTTCTAAAATATTTAAACTGCTTTTAAATGAAAAACAAATTCAAATGGTTAAATATATAAGTAATCAAATTCAGAAAAATATTATTGACAACTTTATAAAATTTTGATCTAAGCCAAAGTAATATATCAAAATAGTTTTGGAAGCTCTTAAACCTTTTCACAATCTATTGATTCTTCACAATGGAAATAAATTTGAAGATAATCCAGATATTCTCATGACATAATTATTAATCATTATCAAAATTATTTAACTTGAAAGAATTTTAAATTGAGAATAAATAAATTTCTGAATACAATTCTAAATATAATATATAAGAAGATATTTACAACAATCTGATAAAGAAGATTATAACTAAAGAATTCACATTAACAATTATAACATTCCATAGAAATAAAGTATTAAGTCTAACAAAAATTCCTTATAAACTATAGAAACACATAGATTCAATTATACAAAAAATTGTTATAAATCTATTTAATAATATTCTATCCAACAGTTATCCTCTTAAATATTGAAAAAGATCTATTATTACACTATCACCCAATAAGCTTTATAGTTTCATAGCTTAAGTGATACATATCCCATTGCTTTTATAGAAACTAGCAAAAAGATCTTTACAAAATTTTAAATACTAGACTATCCAATTTTATATTGAATAACAAATTCTTTTATTATCTAATTTTGTTAGTATAAAAAACCAAAGTATCTTAAAACTTATAGCTATTTTGAGATTTCTAATTAACTCCTTTTACAATTTTAATAAACAATATTGTTTAGTATAATTTGATATTTCAAAAGTCTATAATTCTGTTAATCTAAAAAACCTTGAACAAGTTCTTATATGAATAAAGACTTTATCTTAAACCTTCTTAAAAATTATTTTATTTAATTTATTGTAGTTTACAGTTTAACTCTTTAAATTGTAGTATCTCAAGGTTTAGACCAAGGTGAAATAATAGCTCTGCTACTTTGGATAATATTTTATGATCCTGTTATTTCTAGAATTCATAACACCTTATTATCTTTGGACAAAATATTCATATACATTGATGATATTGCAATATTTATTTATTTTTTGAAAATTTTTTTTATTATTATAAATGGCAATAGATATTTTTATATCATTTCTAAAAATGAACTACATAACATATAACAAAACAAAAACTAATTTGATTACTAATTACTCTATAAAAAGTGATAAGAGAAAACAAAACCTAGTAGTTAAAGATATAAATATAATATCAAAACTTTTCAACCAGCAATCAAATATCTAAATATACAGTATATATATCAGAAAAATCTTCAAATCTGGCTATAAAAAAGAATCTATTAGATAAACTAGCAAGTTCTCTAAATGTATATCTCAATAAAAGTAATGGAATGGCTTTATCTCCAAACAGGTCTCCCAATGAATTATCCCAGCTTAACTTGAATATGCCCTTCAAATAACTTCATTAAAAAAAAGTGATCTCAATAAATTACAATCGATAACAAATAAAGTAATTAAAACAAAATTAAAAGTTGAATATATTATTATTAATAAATTGATTTATATTCAAGCTAACTTGAATCTCACTTCACTAAGTGATCACAAAAATCAGACTTTGGTTAAATTTTAGTCACACCTTAGTAAGTTTAATCATTTTTCTATTTTTAAAAAAAGAGATTCAATTAATTCAGGCTAGTATAGCTATCTAGGAATACCCTATATACAAACCAATCTCACTTGTTCAAATCCTTATAAATTACTGAAGCTGCCTCAATTTCACACAAATATTATATTAATATTTCCTTTCAAAATTGTTCTTTCAAGAATTATAAATCACACCTTTCAATAGGATTATATATTAGTCTATCAAAATAGTAGCATCCTATTTATATAAATAGAATATAAGATCAATCAAACAATTCTTTTACTTTAACTCTATAGTCAAAAACTCCTGGAATAGATTTCATAAAAAAGTAAGAAAAATTAATCCAGAACCAATATCTATATAGTTTTCAAACTTAACCAATATATCTTTACCCATTAACAATAATATATTTTCAAAATCTAATCTAGCCCTATTGTTTTGAACTTATAATACAATAAATCAATCTTTAGAATTTATAAAATTATGAAAAAATAATAGAGATATATTATTTATAAAAGGTGTTACTATATACTTGAACCCTACACCTATTATTTAGCCTCATATTGTTGCCTTCTCAACCTTGCATAGTTTCTCAATTCATAACTAAAATCATATTATATTGATATAAGAAAAACAATAACTTTTTTCAATTATTGAATAATTTAGAGAAAGTCAAAACTTAACTTATGATAAAAAAACTTGTTTTTCTATCTTTTATCATTATTTTATCAAATTATAATATACTGTACCAAATGTATCTAATAAGATAACCATAACTTAACAACAACAACTTATTTGCTTAGAAAAATCAACAACCCAGAAGTTATTTCTTGACCTTTCTAATTCCTCAAATAAAATTTAGACCATATTAATATATGAAATCAAAACTGCTGATCCAAATATAACAATCAAATATCATTTCTCTACAAATCTTTTGTTATATCTTCTTTCATATATAAATAAATAGATTAAAGTTTTCTATAGCTACTTTATCAATTATTGTCAAAACCTTGTCAAAATAAAAAACATTAAAATAAAATTCTCAAAGAAAAAAAACTTAACTGAATCACTATATAATAGTTTAACCTTACCACTTTCACTTATCAACACAAATAATTACAATCTGTCTTCAATTATTAATAATAAAATAGGTATTGATATTACATATTGGATCAAATTTATTAATAACTTTTGCAACCTAATTGCAATTACTTTTAGTATTAATATGTTCCATAAACTTGAATTCATAAACAAATTAAAGCTATTCAAATTAGTAAACAAACAATACTAGTTTAATGATAAAAAAAATTTAAAACTTTAGTAACTTTTAGGACAAAATTACTTTTTAACATACTATCCACAAGAATCAAACTCAATAAACAATATTTACTACTTTACATAAATCTTAAAATACACCAAATATGAACATCCTATAAAGAATCAACTTCATATTTTCACATGTATTAAAAGTCATGAATACTTAAATCAAAAAGCAAAAAAACTTGCAATTTTTTTCAACGACTTAATCAGTACATACAGTATATAAAAGAAAACTCTTTAATATACAATTTCAATTATTTCTGCCAATTTAACAATAGTACTATACTACTTAAAATAGCTCTAGAAGTCTTCAATCAATTCTTTGATTAACTGAATAAAACAAAACACAAAATATAATTAGCCAATAAATATTTCAAAATTCTCAATAAAATATAAAAACAAAGATTTATTATGGCAAACATAACTTCTCTAAATAAAATTAAATAGAGATCCATTAAAACAATCTTTTCTATCTCTAATAATAGTAACAATAACTATAAAGATTCTCTTTTTGAACAAATAATACAAACTTCAAATCAATATAATAATTCTATTAAATTATTTATTTTTATTCTATTAATAACATTATCATTTTCAGATACGTATTAAATATTTGATCTTTGTATAATACATCCAATCAATGATTGATAGTCCATTATAGAAAGCAAATTACAATAGGATATAGTTAATTTACAATGTAAGACTATTAATGTCAAGCTAATGAATTATGTTTTTAATAAAAGTCCACATTTAATGCTCATTTGTAATAAAAAAAAATTAATTTATAATAGAAACTCTTTTTTATAGACCCTTGATCACTACTTTCAAGGAAGCATTTTTTCAAAACTTTATATTTTGAGAATAATAAAACTTCAAAAATTTTCTTAAAAATATTTTCTTTACTTAATAGCAGTTATATTCTAATCTTCTTATTTACTTTTTCTATTTAAAAATCCTTTACTTAAGAAGTCAATAGAAAGAAAAAATCAAATAAAAAAATATCTTATTTCTCTTTTCTATGGAGGTTCCAAAGTCTAGAAATAAGTGTAGACTAACAATTTCATACCAGCCTAAAAAACTGATATCACTACCATAGATAGAAATGGCTTCTTTCTTAGTATGTAATAGTTTTTTCTTGATTTTCTAGAGAATTTTGTCTACTTTAACTTGATCCTGAATTTTCTGTTATATCAGATTTTGGATAGATTAATTGACTAAATATTGGGATTGGTTGGTTTATAGTTAGCAAAAATTTAAATAAGAATATATGTGATACATAATGTAAATGTATTTCCTAAGCTCTATAAGAACATTAGATTATTTATAAGTTATTTAATTATCATATTAATAGATAAACATTACAGTTTTCGCTTTATTATTACTTTTTAAAAGTGTTATGGCTATGAAATAAGTATATCTTCTACTGGAATAGAACTTCAAGAACTTACTTTACTTATAAAAGACATGATTATTTTTTTATTCCAGAATCACTTCAGAGTTTTTTTATTCTGATTCAAATGGTTGATTTACCCTTGCATAATATATAATACTATTGAACTCATACTTATTATTTAAATATACTTGATATTTATAACAAGCTATAGTTATCAGAATCATAAAAAAGACATGTTTTTTTTTTTTCAAGAAACCAACAAATCAATCATGGCAAGTTAGTTGGAAGGAATCCAGAAGGATAGAAAATTCAATAAGAAGTGTTTAGTTTTTTCTAAATAATAGTAGTAGTAAAAATTTAATTTAATCAATTATTTTCAGGTAACAAGTCATCTAGTAAATCTGTTAAAAGTCAGGTTTTAGGGAGTTTAGTGATGTAAATTATATATGGCTTTATATAACAACCTTTGTAATTTTTATATTAATTTGTATATAACTTTATCTATATATTTCTATATATATGCAGATTAATGATAACCTATTATAATTTGTTTTAGATAGATCTACTATCACTTTTTAAGTGGGCAGACCTAACTAGAGATCAGATGGTCAATATATAGTTATCAATAGCAAGGCTAGACCAGTTAGTATTGAGCTTACAAGATTTTTATTGTTTATTGAGCTAGTCCTTTTTCATATGTACCTGATGAAATATGTAATACCCTTTAATATTTTCAAATATTATTCACTCAAATCTTGAAAAAAAGTATATTGCCTTTTTTGTTATCACCTGTAGTATTAGATCAGTTTCTATTAATTGAATTTCAATTAAGCTAAGTATCAAATTAGAATATTCTGAGCTAGGAGAATAGGGGTCCTGGAAACTACCAAGGTAGATGAAATCTTAGTGCATCTATGATAGGCTATATTAGAAGCCTTTTTTTATGCAATCCTTCTAATAGTATAACTATTGATCTCAATTGCTGATTAATGTAAAATTAGAAGTTCTATCTTCCTGTAGCCTAACCTGATTGAATCTTGTTTTGAATAATTGAGTATATCTTTCACAGGATAATTGATAAAACCTAATTAGAAAATAATTTTTGATTTTGATTCTTAGGTGGTATTGAATTATAGATCTTATGATATATTTTGGAAATAATACTACTGTACTATTGATTTACAGAGTCTAAATATATTTAAAAATAAAATTAATTTATAATATATTATATATAATATAAAAAATTTAAATAAATTAAAAATATAAAATAATAATAGAATTTATAAAACAATATTAATTTTTATACAGTATATTAATTATTTATTGTATATTTAATTTAATTTAATATATAATTAATAATACAAATATACAAAAAACTTTTTTTCAAAAATTTCAAAGCTACAAAAAATTTTCTTATTAGAAAAAAAACACAAAAAGAACTCGTTTTCAGCTACAAATTAGCAATCTCCCTCAAAATGGCCTTCACAAGGCAACTGAGAAGTTTAGAAAGATAGATAATACCTAAATATAATATTGATAGAATCAGTAAGAATAATAGCAAGGTTCTGAAGGTAAAAGGAACAACACCCACTTCACAACTCAGGCACATCTCTCTTGAAACCAGAACAGTACTTCCAAAGAGATCTGTAAATAAAGGCAAGGCAAAAGAAATAAAAGACACAATTATACAACTCAAGAAAATAAAGATAGAAGAGTAAGATGGATTTCAGAACCAACAGAAGCCCTATCAAGCAGCAGAGTACCATTCCCAATTACAATTTGTGAGTCTGAAGATAGAAGCATTCAAGAATTACAAATTCAGAACAAGCAAGCAGATATCACCAGTGTAACAAGTTTATCTAAGTCACCCAATAAAAACATAACTTTACACCTAAAAGTCAGATAACAACTACTAAAATAGTCTTAGAAAACTAGGTGTATTTTGATAAGATGAATATTTTTTATTAAAGGTAGAAAGATATTGTCAAATAGAATTTTGAGATAATCAAAAATTTAGACCTTTAGCTATGAAATACTAATGATTTGCTAGAATATATGATATTTCAAATCATATTACCTGACTGCTGATCCTGAAGTTTTGAGGTGATACAAGACCTGAATTACTAATAGCATATAGACAAACATCAATAGATTTATAGTAATAATTATGTCTCATTATAATTGTCTTTATTATATTGTTCTTTATTTTATTTTATTTTTATTTTTATTAATTACATACATATTATCTTCAAGAAAAACCACTAAAATTATATGTATATTATTTTATATATTTTTATTATATTTATTTATATTAGATAATATGTATTTAAAGGTTGTCTTTTTTCTTTACTGACAACTCAGAGTTGTCTATTCCTAGTTTACATTTAATAAAGTTTTCCTTTAACTAAAATACATGATGATAAAATATAGTTATAATAGTCAAAAAAGCACCTGTAAAAGATTCACAATACCACAGAACCTTCAGAATCAACAAAAGATACTCAAGTCATGAAAAGCCTTCATTGATCAGAAAAGAATATCAGGACAAACATCCATAGAGAAATTAGAATTCATCAGACAGAAAATGGAACATCCCCAGTTCTTGAAATATGTAATATATAAATTATCAATCAGAAAGTCCCAAATTATAGCCATTTTTAGCAATAAAGAGGATATATAAAAGTATGTGAATTGGAGATCACAGACTATAAGAATATCAAATTCAGAAAGATCACTTCATTGAGATCTCAAAAAAGTAACTCCCATACCATTTGGATATGGAATGTTTTTCAACACTTCACTAAACCAGACCTAACAGAATTCTTTAATAAACAAATCAGTATCGACGATATTATCTTGCAAAGTGCAAGGCTCTTTCAGACAGTAAATATCACCTTCTCTAATATATCTGACTATGTAGATATTAGTTACAACTGGGCACTTACAAAAGGCTTCTACTAATATAGAATCTTCTCTTACTATAGAATACATAAAATCAAGGAACAAAGGGAGTGCTTCAATGTCACACTTATATGCTTGCCATCAGAGATAACAATAGCAGACCTGATAGTCACTATCACTAATATGAAGACAAAATCAGTCTATATTTTTCACAATAATAACAATCAAACTAAAAGATTCTTTATCTTTACCTTTCAAAACAGAGAAGAGCTATTAGATACAAAATCAGTAGCCCCTATAATCAAAGAAATTCAAATTCGATAGGTCAACTAAGATTGTGTCTCATCTGCAGCTCACTGGAACACAACATGCATATATGCCTTGATAAATCTGAATCTTCTCCCCCAAGACAATACATAAATAGGTTTAACAATCCAAGAATTCCATCACAACCCTGACATAAAATAAACTTCAAACCCAGCATCACTAGGAATCCTAAGAGAAATGCATGTATCCTAAAATATGGATGGAGTCCAAATACCAGTCAATATGATGAAAACATCTGGCAGGCCCTATCAACAATTCAGAAGAGGATCAAGGAGATGAAGAACTCCTTTCAAGATCTGAACAAAAGAGTTGATACCTTAGAATAAGAGTATACCAACTGATATTTAGAGAGTATAGGTGAACTCATAGAGAAGTTAGAAGAGTCAATACCTATTAATAGTGAGAAGCATAGTACTAAAACAAGCACAAGAATTCAATACATCAGGAATA
The DNA here is from genome assembly GCA_910592055.1 of Acaulospora colombiana. NCBI lineage: Eukaryota > Fungi > Glomeromycota > Glomeromycetes > Diversisporales > Acaulosporaceae > Acaulospora > Acaulospora colombiana. The sequence continues at coordinate 19,277 of CAJVPT010000994.1, forward strand.
TACAGGAAGTATATCAACAATAGCTCAATAAAATGAGTTCTATAATAGAAGAAGCAATCAAATTTTTCAAGCTCTTCCAACAGACAGTTCTCCAAGACACAATTCCATCCAATAATATAACAAACAACATTCAGAATTATCCTCAGATAGGAGAAAGTAGTAAAATAAACAACACAGTCCTAAGCACCTAACCCCTTATGAATAGACAATCTAGAATACTGGCAAACCTATAAACAAGAACATTATACAACATAATAATAAATTAATAATCAATCATCCAATCTGGATAATCGCAACACATAATATAAGAGGCATAGTAAAAGAGAACAAATATAAACTATGAATGGAATACTGCTCAAAAAATAGATGAGAAATAATTATCTACATAGAGATTAATAAAGACACAAATTAGATCAAATACTAGAAATAGTAAGGATATCAACTAATAATCTCGGTGAACCCTAAAAGAAAGATCAAATATGGAACATGCATAACAATTTACAAAGACATCGCAGGTAAAATATATAAGAAACAAGAGATAAGGGAAGAGCTATAGCAATAAATATGGTTTTCCCAGGTAAATATAAAATAAAGGTAATAGGAGTGTACCTCCAATCAAGAAACAGCGACAAAAAGGAAAGATCCATACTAGAAGGCACCATTTAGGAGTAGATAATACAAACAGAGAAAGAGATAGTAAATATAGTAATAGGAGATGACTTCAACACTACTCCCAACCCTTCTATTAACAAGTAATATAGCTTAAAAAAGTCAAACAGCGATTGGCCAGAGTCAGAATTATTGGAATGGCTAATCATTAAGAATTTCAAAGACATCTTTAGAATACATAACTTAACACAAGCAAAATACACATGAAAAAATAGTAGAGGAGTGGTTAGCAGAATCGATCAAATTTGGTACCATCCATAGAGCACTTGGCAATCAAAAGACTCTTAGATAATAGACTATTCAGATTCCTTATACAAAAGTGATTACAGAATTATGATCACAAAAATAGAGATGTGGTAGTTGGATAAACAAAAAAAACAAAAAATTCATATGCACAATCACAAGTACAACTAGTACAAAACAAATACTAAACAATAGGAATGAAATCAAATCAAGGATACAAGAGAGAAGCATAATAGAACAAAAAAACATAAACAGGCTATGGAATAGTTTTAAGCAATATATTCTAGAAGCAACTAAGAGATATATACCCAAAATAAAGAACTAAAAAAGAAGTAGAAATTCAAGGAAAATCTCAACAATATATAGAAAGATTATAAACATTCAGATATTGTCAAAAAGGCTGCAGAAGAACATTGATATATCCAATATGCAAACAAAACAACTGATTGAAAAACAAATAAATAAGATATAAGGATTCTTTTCAGAATTAGTAGTAGAACTAAAGGAATGGCAAGTCAAACACCCTCAAAACTACATAACTCAGTGGAAGAAGATGTATAGAAAATATATAATACAATATAAGACAGCAACCAAACTAATTATCAAACATCACAAAAATAAAAAATTCAATAACACATGACAAGGAGGCAACAATAGCTACAGGATAACAAAACACAGATGATCAACAGCATCATGGAAATACCTAACAGATACATAGTAACAAACAAACTTATAGTGAAGAAAAATGATTAAATAGAAATCATTACAAATCCAGAAGAGATCAAATGGAAAGCTTCAGAACACTTTACAATATAAACTCACCATAGAAAAACTATATCAGTGGGAAGTGTATCCAGATGGATACAGTAATATGCATCAAGCAAAAGGATTCAAGATAACTAGTACAATGAATTCACAGAACATATCATCACACAAGAACTAAAAAAAGCAATAAAAGACAGAAGCTTCAAATTAGCATCAGGACCAAACAGTATCCCTTATATAGCTTACAAGCACTTTGGTCCAAAAACATTGGCATGGCTTACAGACCTCTACAATAGAATCCTTATATAAAGGGAGATGTCAAGAAAATGGAGCACAAGATATACTGTATATACCCCATACCTAAATCTACAGAATAACACAATAGAATCAAAATAATCAAACCTATTATCTGCTCATAGCAGGAAGAAAAATATTCACATACAGTAAATTATCAGTGATCACCTATCATGAGCCTACAAAAAGCATAATATCCTCAATGAGTTCAATTGAAAGCTCTATCAGAAAGTAGTATGCAAGGTCCCATATATATATCCAATCTATGTATAGAGTGGTCATGTAGAAAAAAAAAGAAATTATGGATTTTAAGCCAAGATATGGCAAAGCCTATATATAACTCTATCAACACAGAAATGTTAGAATGTGTCATGAGACATATTAAACTAACATCAAAGATAATCAATATTATACAAGCATTACTCAGTGAAAGAGAAAATCAAGTCATAACAATACATGACCTCAGCCTCAACTATAAAGTATTAGATGGTATTAATTAAGAAGACACAATCTTACCCTTGCTATGGCACATATTCTATAATCCTTTCTTGACAGAAATTGACTTATCAAGAAGAGACTATAGATATACAACAAAAGTCAAAGAAGATATCAATGGGTCCTATAAGAAAAAGCATCTAGACATTAAGGCTATTATATATATAGATAACATAATATGGCTGGCAGATGATTTGGAAGAAATGCAAAAAATTCTAGATATTGTGACAGAATTCTACAACTATAATAACATTGATATCATTTTACTAAAATCACAACTAATTATTATCAATGGGTAATTAAAGACTTTGAGAGAAGCTTTACGCTCAAAGAAGGAACAATAAAAGGTAGCAAATTAGGTATATCAATAAGAATGCTTGGGATATGGTTGAATAGCTCAGGAAAAAAAGACTACCAGAAACAGCTTATAGTTGAAAAAATGAAGAAAACCAGCAAGCTAATCAGTTGGAAAGCAACCACAGACAAATAAATAAGATATATAATAAACCATATACTTGTATCAAGTATAAAGTATCTGTTCAATAACATGATACTCCCTGAAAGTAAATGCAACTCTCTGATAGGTAAAATTGTGACAAAGTATAAATATAAATATGGCCTTGCCAACACGTTTCCCAATACTCTTCTATATAACTATATAGAACACAACTCGAATCACATATAGGATAGACAATTACAACTTCACACAAGGACCTGACTACAAAGAATAAAAGACAAAAGAATCCTAGGAAAAATCTTTAAGATGGGACTCTAAAATCTACAGAATCTATTTTAGTTAATCAATACAGTGACAATACACCTCACCAACTATTCTTCAAGACTGGATAAAATTTGGATCATAACATTCTCTGGATACTAAGGAAACATGGTTTCCAATTCCACTTCAATCTAAGAATTGAAATCTCTCAAAGGATAAAAAAAATAGATGACACAATAAAAGAAATAATATCAAGTTTGACATATTATCAATACAGACAAACACCAAGAAAATACAACCTGATATTCATTGACCAAATTTTTAATTTGATAGGAATACGTCTATTATATTGGAGAGAACTAGGCACTATAGACAAAACCAAGAAAAAGAATACTTCTAAATGATATAAGAAACTTATAGAAAATCTTATCATTATAGCTAATATACAAGACAGAATAGAGGATGAGACAAACAATCATTGAATCTATAATCAAGACAGTCCTCTGATAATGGAAAACTCACATAAATCATACTGGGAAGCAAAATTCAAGCTGAACAAAGAAGTCATTGGTAGAAAAAAACATAATGATAGTTCCAACACAATAAATTTTAAATACTATATCAAAATAGAAAAGCAATCATCACTGGAAAGATGCATCGGGTGCCTCCCTAAATAAAAAAAGAGACATATTGTCACAAATTTAATCTTTTGCAAAAAAAAAACAATATGTAATTTAAGTTCTAATAGAAAAAACATGTATTTCATTCAAGAAAATCAAGAACAGATCCATAAGTACTTTACAATGTAGAATATCTCTAGACTTCATCAAGAAAAAGTTAAAAGATCTCACTAAAACCCCTAACTTAAACCAAATCTCCTGGAAGATTAATATAAATAGCAGTAAACCAGAAACAATTAATATTAGTGAGATGTTTGAGTGAAACAGAGAAGACCTAGATATCCTGACAACAATTCAACAATGAATAGAGAACTGCCAATACATCATAATATCTACATATGGATTGGTGTCAAACCATGGCAACAAACCATATATGGGGCTTGGCTGGATTATAAAGGATAGTGTGAAGATAAAATATATATTTCAAGGCAAACATAACTTCATGTCTCCTTAATAAGAACAGAATTAATGGCTATAATTCCAACAATAAATACATTGAGTAGAAACACTATAGTCAATTTATACACAAATAACCAAGCTGTAATAACAAATCTAATGGAAACCATAGACAACAATAGACTCAAAAAAAGGGAAAAACTGAATTAGTCAATTATAGATACTTTCAACTACATCAGAAAATAATAGAACTTGAACATATCCATTCACAAGATAAAAGCATATATGAGTATTTCCCTTAATAAGGAAGTAGATAAACTAGTCAAAATTAATCCTATCACTTTAGATATGAAACCTAACCAGAAACTTATCAATATCAAAAGACATTATAGAAAAATGATACCAATAGATATAATCTGGAACATATCACATATAGATATACTAGGCAAAGAACTAGTAAAACAAGTTAACAAGGCTATTAAGCTAATAAAATGAAAACTCTTAAATAGAACACAAAACAGATATTATTAAAAAAAAAAATAAAACTCTTTTCGCTGATCCCCTTTTTCCTAAAAATTTCCTTATTTGGTAATTTTCTTGGAAAAGAGAAGCCAGCCTCAAAAGCACTTTATTCTTTAAAGATTTAGGACTTAACAACA
>CAJVPT010000995.1:0-24195 GCA_910592055.1 Acaulospora colombiana
CTTAGAGTACTTTTGTATGAAGACGAGTTAGTTACTTTGTGAAAGTCTATAAAATATTGTAGAGTTACTTCAATTTTTCAATAAAGATAAGCCATTGTGGCATGATTATGGGTTAAAAAATAAAAAAATAAAAAAATAAATCTTTTAAATAGATTTTTATAATAATGAGATTATAAGTAGGTTAGATAAAACTATCTTAAGACTTATCCAAATTTTTATTACTTTGCTTTTATATTTCGTTGTATAATAGAAAATAGAATTTTTTTATTTACAGATTATATGAGCTTTTGATCATTAGTGATAGACTTATCAATCAGCCTACTATAGCAAATAGACTTAATAAATATAGTGTTTGCTTCTTTTTGATAATAAATTGACTTCTATTATATATATATATATTTATTTAAACACTAGCTTATTCCTATACCAGTTTGGATACTTTTATCATAATCAATATATGTCTCAAGGACAACTGAAATGAGTAATAATCCATATTGTTTAAAAATTTACAGATCAATAAATAGTACAATAGATATTTATTTACATTTCACCTAATCAAAATAGAATAATTATATAACCATCTAATACAAGACTGTCTCTTAATTATAACTAAGCTAGAGAATTTAAGGAGCTATATATTCAATCAAATAAAATGATCCCATCATTTTAAACCTATATATCACCAAAGTAACACTTTCTAGGACCATAGCCTTATCAGATGACTTGTTGCTATTTTTATTAAGAAAACCAACATGTCAAGAACTTGCTTAATATACTCAGTACCATTAGTATTGTAGATCTCTTATACAGAACTATGTGACTCTGTTAGTATTTAAAGTTTTTTTATAAACTTGTTTTGTATCTTGACCTGTCTTGTTATTTAATTGGAGCTTGGTCTTATATTAGGAACATCAATTTCACAATTTTAAGCCTTTGATTTGAAGCCAGTCTCATATCTTTAGCATCATATTGAACTGAATTTTTGTCTTGTTATAGGCATGCCTGGTTGTTTCTATAAGTGATTGAGTTCTTCTTCTTCTATCTTGACCTGATGATCAGTTTTATATAAGAAAATTATACCCTTTATATTAGTTCTGTTTTTGAAACATGTGGTTATATCATGTCTTGTTATGGTTATGATAAGTGAATAGATTCTTCTATTTTTAATTTCCTGTTGGGGCACTACAGAACTGGTTCTATATTGAGAATTTATATTACTAGTACTAGTCTTATATAGAATCTTGTATTGATTTGTTTATTCTTACTATGAACATGATGAGTAGATAGATTCCCTTATTGTTTTATTGAAGCACTTGATTATCATTATGGGAAAGATGAGATCTTCATATTACTTATGGCTTAATTTTTACTTGATCTTCATATGGTATTGAACTTTAGATCTTGTGATTGTAATCTAGAAGTACTACCACTATGCAAGTTAACTTTTATTATATATCTTTTGTTTTTTCTATAGATTCTAGCTTTTTTTTTTTAGCAAGTATCAAGAGAAAGAAATCTTGTATAAACATATTTAGTGATTATTTTGACAACAATCAGTTACATAATCAAGTATATTAGTTATTTCCTAAAGAAGACCTAAGAAAAGAATCTTTTTTAGATAAATTTTATAAACTTGTTACCCTTTACAACACCCTAATATTTATTTTTATGATTTTGAAATTGGTATTAAACTTATTTTTTTGCCATTTTCTATACTTCTAAATCTCAATATTATTTTATCTAATTAATTAATAGTATTATTCACAATCAAGATCATATAGCTTATCAATTCATTTTTAGTATTAGATATTTCAATATTTTAATTTTTGATAATATTCTTTTAAAAGTTATTTATGTAATTAATTCTTTTAAATATTTTATTGATACTATATTTCCAACTTCTTTAGATGATTTTATATTTTTCCTTGTTCAATTTAATTTTAACTTATTTTCTTACCTTTTTGACCTTCAGAATAATTTTTTATATAATAATAAGAACTTATATTTATTAGAATTTAAAAACTTTTTTTTCAAGAATCACCTTTTATTAATAATAATATGGTAAAATCAAATAATGAAATTTATAATCTAATCAATAAAAATATCCATAATACAATTATAAAGGTAAAAGTCTTCTCTAGAGATAGTACTCAAGATCCAGTTGATTGAAGTAAGAAGTTTACTAAGGCAACTCAAGTCAACAATTGGAAAGATAAAAAACTCTATTGAATGATTAATGCTCACCTTATTGATAAAGCTAAAAAGTAGTGAAATACCTATTATAAAGTTAGCAATGCTGACAATAATACAATAGCAAGAGATATCATTATTAAAGCACTTTTAAATTATTTTTGTTTTCAATATTGGACAAATAAGTAGACTAGAAACTTGAAAGGAAGAAAACAAGGTTTCTACAAAACTATAAATTCACACTACACCTCTTTTAAAAAGTTATCGGCCAAGGCAGGTATAAATATAACTATAAATGATAAACAAAAACTTATATTCTTTATTTGTGGAATGAACTCTTGTATTATTCCTATTATATTAATGATAAAATCAGCAGCTGTTACTCTCAAATATGCAAAGTAATATGAAGAAGACCAAGACATCTATGAAAATGAAAGATTTCTTGTATCAAGAAATTCTGATTCTGAAGTCTTTAAAGCACAAAAAAATATTACAAATGAATTAATCAAGAAATTCAAAAAAAATGTAACTCAATTTGATTAAAGAATTAGAAAAAATAAAAGCTTACTTTCTTCAATAAAAAAATAACTCTTCAGTATAAAAAATACAATTATTTGTCTTTGCTCAAAGATCAAACCTTGTAAGGAATTATTTCAAGTGGAATAAATCTAATTCTCTTGCAAGAGATTGTCTTTCTAAAAGAACTTTACTATCCTATTGATCCTCTTTTAAAAGAAATTGACTGATTAATTATCTAATAGCAGAATAATATCCTCACAAGAATAAGAAAAAAAAAAAAAAAAAGAAAAAGTCTATATTAATTAGTAAGTAGCATTATTTCCTTATTCTATTAATAAAAGAAAAATTAAAGGAAAACAGAAACAATCAAAATAATAAAAAAAAATTCAACTATAAATTAGAAGAATTCTATATAACCTATAGAAGTGCAAAAAAAAAACAGTACAAAAGTCTTTGATAGTATCTATTGCTACTCTCAGAAGATCTAGAACAAGACATCAATCTTTTATAGTAGATAATTTGAATCTATATGATATTTCAGATAATATTTTACAAATACATTCAAATAATACTCTTAAACAAATGCTACAATACATTAATCAGTAAAAAATTCGATTAAAGTTTTGAAAAGATTCAAAAATGATGAAACTACAAACTATCTTCAGTTTGAAGAAAAAAAGAAAAAAATAATAGCTGCCAAATATTATGTGCAAATTAAGGAAAATCTAATTGTTGCTATTTTAGATTCCAGAGCTGTTGTAAGCATTATTATAAAAAAACTTATAGATAAACTTAAACTCTTTTCAGATGCTTCTTCAATAACAATTGTGGCAACTGCTAATAATACAAAAACAAGAGCACTTGGATAAATTTTTATTTACAAATTTTCATTCAAGTTTTGATAATTTCCATTAAACTATAAGTTACTGAATTTTGAAAAGAAACTTTTCTTTTTAATACTAAATAGTTTAAGAAAATGAAAGTTAAATGTGACTTTGATATATGAATCTTACAAATTTGTTATAATAGAAAATGCATTAATATTGAAACAATATATCTAGTAGATATCTCTTCTTAATCTATTATAAAGAAAATCCTTAATAATGATAATGAGCTCTTAGTTGAAATCAAATATTAAGAAGAAGAAGTTCTCAAAGAATCAAAAGTATATACTTCTAATATCTATATGGAAAATATTCTATCTAAGAATTCAGTTGTGTATCTCTTAAAAGCTTTTATAATAAACCTGATATATTCAATATAAGTATTTTATTTAAAGAATAAAAAAAAATTGTACAAGAACAATTGTATAAAAATAAAGATATTTTTGCTAAAAATATCTTCAAGAAAGAAAAACTAGTAACCTAAAAAGTATCAATATATTAATATTTACTATTAATATTGTTAATGCAAGTCCAATTAAATAAAGAGTATATAAAGATTCTCCAGATCAATTAAAATTTATTAAAAAGAAATCAAAAACATGTTGCAAAAAAAAATTATTAGTTCAACTATCTGCTCCTAGTTCTTTTCTATTGTAATAAAATCCAAGAAAAATAATAAAAAATAATTTTTCCTTAATTACAGAAAGCTAAATAAAGTATTTATCTATACCACAGCAAACCCAGGTTATAAAATGTAAAAGAAAATAAAAAATATAAAAAGAACTAAGAGATCATGATATGCAAACAGTAAGTTAAACTATAATATAGACAAGATATCCAAGGAAAAGGTCATCCTCATCAAAATAAGCAAAGAATAAGTACTTGAAAAGAAATATATAGCTTCAACTCAAAAGAAAAACAATAACAAAAATCAATTTCTCCCCTCAAAACTAATCCTTTTATCAAACCAAACCAAACCAATAACACTATGATAGCAATAAATGGTAACAAATGTGACAACAATAACACTAGTTCCTGAAGCAAACAGGTGAAATAGGAACAACATCAAGTAATAGTAGTTTCAGAACTTACAGCCATAGAAGAAAACTATTAGCAACAAAATTTGGTAAGGTTAGATAACTCTGATATTGATATAGATATCAATAAAGAACTTGCAGAAATAGAAGAAGACTGGCAGTTAGCCAGCAATAACAGGCAAAAGAATAGAAAACCCATAACACATAAGCTGGCTTAAGGCCTAGATTTAGGTCATCTTTCAACCCTAGACTCAAGTATAGATATGAAAGAGCAAAGTTTGAAATCAAGACTTTTTTCATCCCTGGCATAACAACTCACAAGAAGATTTCTTACCTTACAAAAGCCTTTAACTTTTCTAAAGGCCTTCTTTTTATTTAAAATGAACATTATGACAATGAAGACTATATCATTACTATTTTTAAAGATTAACAAATAGCAGATAACACAAGCAATCTAATCTTATCAGACACAGACAATCTCAGTTTATCACATATAAAAAAAACCATATACAAGCTCAATAAGGAATATAGCATTAGGGTATAAGACATTTTCCTAAGTACAAAGTTCATAGACATGCAACAAACCTTTATCAAATTTAAACAAATTAATAATATCAAAATAATCACAAGACAAATGTAGCAATTGGCAACAATTACTTTCACTAATATAAAGAATAAGCTCAAGCTCTTGGAAAACTGAAGCATATCAATTAAGACAAACTCAGTAATAATCTTCAATGTTGAATAACAAATGAAAGACTGGGAAAACCACTCTCTCAAACTCATGAATCTCCCATCAAACACTAATGCATTAGATCTCAAAATGATTTGTCAAGAAATAAAAGTTAAAATATACTACATATCACACCTTCTATCATACAAACTCAGAAAATATGCAATCCTTAGTTTCAAAAATAAAACAGATCTCCAACTTGCACTCAACAGAATATTTACTCTGAATAAAATAGTGCTGAAATGCAAATCAATTAATATCAAGTGCACTATATATGACAGCCACTATTACCTGGTAGTACAATGCAATATCAAAGAAAGAAGAAAACAATAGAAGAAATTTAATAAAGAACAGGTCAATAAATTCAAAAAACTATACCAATGGTTCAGATCAGTAAATTCAGTACCTATTAGAAGGATGGCACAACTACTAGTCAAAAAAACAACAAGCTTCACAAGATTTTATGAACTATAGAAAAAAATACAAATTTTTGATAGCAGCAACCAAACCGTTGATAAGACATCTTCCAAGATATAGTAGACATATTAGCATTTATTCAGAAAAGGTTATAAGTATTAAAGAAGACAACCCAAAATCTAAATAAGAGAATTGACAACTTGAAATTATACTACTATATCAATGCAAAAGATATAAAAGAAGATTCAATTAAGAAATTAAACCTAAAACACAAGTTAAACTATATACATTCAATTTGAATAATATTTAGCAACAACAACAATAACTCCATAACTTCATCAGCAATATGGACAGAATAATAAATACCTTGATATTAACAATCATGAACATAATTCCTGGAAATATAGCCTTATCTCAAATCCATTAATAAAAATTATAGATAATACTACTAACAAAACTTCAATAGACAATGCTTTGTCAATTCAACAAGTATCTTCACAAAATAACATTAATAATAACAATTAGGAAAACAATACTAACCCAACAAATGATACAATCCTATGTAATAATAGCAATAATACACATTATTCACAAGATTATCCAAACAATTTTATATATATACAAAACATATCTAATAGTATCAAAATATAACATGATCAAACAAAGAAATCAAACAACAATTGTCCATACTAGGCTATAGCTATACTCAACTGCAGAAGACTTAATGATCAACTCAAAAGAGAAACTTGGTTTACAATATAGCAAATCAATAATTAGAACATTATTATTTCAATAGAGACAAATAGTATAGATCAAAAAATTACAACATGGAAGATATTTAAATACTTAACATAGTAGACAAGAGACAGACTCAAAAGAGCTGGAATAGATATCACCATTAAAAAACTTCTGTCAGATCAAATAATATAAGTCCAAAAACATCACTTCTGAGTTATCTACATTGACCTGGTACTTTCAAACAAAACTTATTGCAGAATCATAGAAACTTATCTACTAGTTATAATAGGAAAACCAAAGAACAAAATATAAAATGGATTAAACAATACAATTATAACAATTGACATATAATTATGGAAGATGACTTAAACTACTACATATTTCTCAAAATAGATAGAATCAACACCAATAAAAGAATATATAGAGATTAAATAAACAAGTTCTGCAAAAAGTTTCAAAAACTGGACCTGGTTGATTTATACAGATATCACAATCTACAAAGTAGAGAATATACATAGAATGTTCCTCACAAATATATAATGCAACAACAATAAGCAGAATTAATAAGATCTGGATTAGCTCCTACTCAACATGATATACTGTATATTAGACACATTCATCTCAGATAATCTAGACATTGCAACAGATCACAGTATACAGATAAATATATAGAAAGCTGGCAGATTGGAACCAAAAGCAAGCAACTTTACCACCCAAGCAGCAATAAAAGATACTTGTGAAAATATACCTTAAAACATCAATGGAAAGCATTTGGAACAAAAATTAACTTGCAAATGACAGAAACAAAGACAATGCTGAATGTAATCCTTCTAATATAAATAATCAATTGAACAGACTTAAACAAGCAATTCTTAATGCTATAGCAAAACATATTCCTAAATTCTATAAAAAACAAAGAAACAGACTAAAATTTCATCTAACTACAAGACCTATCCTCCTAATATAACTGAATTAATATTATAAACAAAACATCTTACATTATAGATCATCCAAGAAAGTGAATATTGAAAAAATAATAAAACTACATGAGTCATCCATAAAAAAGTTCCAATTCAATCCTGACCTAGTAGCCAAATGGCTGAAGAGATCATCAATGAAATAGACATGTTCATCGAACTGGAAAAAATAGTAAAGAAATGTGAAATTAAGGAGAAAAACAAAGTAACATTATCCTCACTTGCAATAAAAGAAATCAATGGTTCAACACAAACAAGAAAAGAATCATCAGATCAGTCTTGGATAATTCCAAAAGAAATATAATTATAAACAAATTGATTAAAGAAATTAGTACAGAACATGTGTTAATCAATAATTTAAACAAAATAAAAGAACAAGTCAAAGATTATTTTCAAACATGGATTCAATATAGACACAACTTCAAATATAAGGGCACAATATAGTAACAAGCATACCAACTAATCAATGAGATAAGTCCTGAATGGTACATACCTATAGTAGTTCCTATTACTACTACTAAATTCAAGAAAGCTATTATTAATATCAACAACAAATCAGCTCTCAGACCTTTCAATATATCATATATCACTTTCAAACATATCAATACTGAAACAATTGATTTCATAACTTACATATTCAATAATATTTTTATAAATAAGAAACTTCCAAAAGAAGAGAAAGAAGGCACTATATATTCAATTCCAAAATCCAAAGAATAGTAATACAATATCAATATAACATAGTTAATCACACTTCTTGAATCGATTAAAAAAATATTTACAAAAATAATTAATAATAAACTGATCAAAATGCTCAGCTCACATTCTATACTATTCAAAAACAACTGAGCAGCCCTATCTGGAAGCAGCATATACAAGCCAATAATAATCATTAATCAAATTCTTGAGAATACTAAAGAAAGAAACAAACTATGTCACATACTATTTCAAAACATAAGAAAAGCATATAACTCTGTTAATACATATAGGCTTATATTGATACTATAATGAATTAAGATCTTAAATAAACTAATCAACATTATCACAGATTATTTCAAAAATAGATTAAATAAAATTATTACTTTCTTTGGGCTCATTAACTCATACAAGATCAAAGTGAGCATTGATCAAGAAGATACAATATTACTTCTCATATAGTGCATTTACTATAACTTCTCATTATACAATAAGTAAAAAAAAAGATTATCAAATAGAATATCAAAAACCTATTCTAAATAACAGTAGCCTGACTAAAATCAATATCTTAATAACAGTGTATATGGATGATATCATAATAATTATTCAAAAAACTTTTTCTACTGATCTTCTGATCACACATAAAAAAGATGTTTGCAAGAAGTTTTTACACTTTATTGTTAATAAAGTCTTAACACTTTCCTTAAAACAACTTGAAGTGTAACTTCAAGAGTCGCTTATACCCTTCTCCTATTGTTTACAAACCTCTTCACTCAAAAACTTGATTTCTAGTGACCAAGAAAAGTCAAGTAGTACCTTTGATACCAATAGCAAGAAAGTTCCCAAAGGAAAAAGAACTGACTATAAAGTATCTAAAGATCTTTCCAACATTTGAAGTAAGAGGTTTATAGAGATTTTCTACAGTAAAAAGGCTTATTTTTTTCCTTTTTGATTGTCTTGATTCTCTTAAAGCTCCCATGTTTACAGTTTTCTAAGGAATTTTGCCTACCTCAGTTTGATCTTGAATTTTAGGTAGCACAAATTCTCACCAAAGGTGATTGGTTAACATGAAACATGTCAGTTTTTGAAATGTAAACAGGCTCCTATTGTTTCACTTACATGTCTCGATACATTATTGGTGATATAGAAAAAAAAGTTTCAGAAAAAGTATCCTCTCCAATCATGTATGTTTAACCTTCAGAAAACAATTATAATACTGAAAAACAAGTCACGGATATGAAAAGAAGATTCAACTCCTATATCTCATTAAGTTCTTCAGATAGTAAAAAGGTTTTCTTGAACAAGAACTGAGGTCTTCAAGCTTCTATCCTAGTCAGGCAAAGTTCTTGAAAAGATTTCTTTATTCTGGTCAGACAAACTCTTCCATAATATGGCACTGGCCTCACTAGCAATAAGCAAATCCATACAATAGCAAAAGGATAAGTTCCTCAAACATTCTTCTTGAAGTCACTTTTAGAAATGGCTAAGTTCCTCAAATGTTATAAAACTTAGAGAATATCCCAATCAGACAAACCCCTTTCAAGAAGAAACTGTAAAATGGAGTAAGAACTTTTTGAAGGGCTTTGAATTTTAGTTCCCCTTCCCCTTTTCCTAGTATCAATATTAGCAATTCATCGGTTTTCAGGATAATCTATAATGACAAACTGTTGGTAATGACCTTGATTGACTTAGAGACACTATTGCCAAACTACTAGGAGAGTGAAATATTGTTCCCTAAATTTGACTTAGAGTATCTAGTTTAGACTTAGTTTTGTTTATTCCAAACTAATTTAGTGGACTCCTCATATTTTTTAAGTAGTGTAGTCCTTTAACTAATAATGTATAATGACAAGTTAGTTGCTTTGTAAAAGTCTGTAAAATATTTAGATATTTTTTAATAAAAATACCATTGTGACATAATTGCAGATTAAAAAAAAAAAAAAAAATCATAATAATTATTTAGAATTAAGAACAACTTGAAGACATCACAACAGTTTATTTCTTCCTTTATCATCTTAATAGAATTACTGTTAATCCAGTTGAGTCAGAATTAATAATAATCAATGTATCATAAGAGAATTTGGTATTTTAGAGACAAATAATTTCTTTAGTATTTAAAACATAAGCTATCAAAGTATTTAAAATATTGTATGAGCAAAAAAAAGGAGAAAAGTATCAGTAAGGACTTATAAAAAAGAAAATATGTATAATGAGTAATATTATAGTCTACAAAAATATTATGGACAAGATATACATATACATTTAAACTATATCCTCTTCCTATTGTCATGGGCTAATCTGACGAGTCCATCACTAATCTGTAATATCTTGTATAATTCAAATGATTATTAAATACTCACAACTAATACAAAGAAGAGAATATCTCCTATAAAGAATACTTAGAAAAGACAGAGACATGATAATTAACTTGGTCGAGAGTAAGTGTCTCTTTATTTATATTTTGTTTCTTTTATACTGTATATTACTAACTTTTATCTCTATTCCCAATGAGGGCTGTTTTTCCAACACATTCAATACTACTTTCTCTAATTAACAATGAACTATCTACTTTATAATAGGTAAGGATCGCAATAGATCAAATTGGATCAGATTTTAGATAAATCTGATTTGAATCTGATCAGATCAGTTTTTATTTGATCCAATTCATATCTGAACAGATCTATTTTTATTTAATTCATATCCGTTCAGTAAATATGATATTTTTTTTAATCATGTTTTTTTTTTTTTCGTTTTTCCTACCTAATGTTTACTTGCCATCTTTAGGTTTTATTTATAAACATTTAGTTAATAGTTTATATTTTTAATATTTATAATTTATTGTTATTCATGATTATTTTTTTCTAAATTGAAATATATACCTATATAATTTAAATTTTCTATAGTACTGCTATTGCCTTGATTTTTTTTTATCAATTCTTCTAATGCTAGCAAAGCAGGGGGATCTTGTTACAATTGCTCTTGCTGATACTTCATATGTTTTTCTTTTTTGGTTCCTTCTTTTCATTTTTTAATTGCTATTATTGTTTTTTTTTGTCAGGTTTTGTGATAAACCACTAGTTACACCTTCCTTTGGTAAAACAGTTGTGCCATGTAACTCTTGTTCTAACTAGCAAAAAAGTATATTGCCTTACATAAAAATTTAAATAAGAACTTAATATTTTATATTTCAAACTTTTTTATCATTTTTTATAAAAATATCTATTATCTTTACTTTTATTTCCCATTTAGTCATATAGAAGTTGCCTCCATCAAAATTCTCTTCTCGGTAAGTAAATTCTGGATCACTTTTAGAGTGAATTCTTCTCAGGCAGCTGGCTGCAATTGCATAGTTCAGGAAATTTATATCAGTATGAGCAAATTTGCTGTACTTCCAAGATGCATATGCTTCATAGAAACCCAAGGAATGGTTAAGTTTAATTTTCTTTTTGTCATAAAAAACTGAGATACCTTTTTCGATTGCTTTATTTTTGTTTCTATCTAATCTTGGAAGTTCATGCTCAGCAATTTTTTGCTATATACTTGAAGTCATATCAGCAGAAAAAATTCCATTGCATAGTTAAACAAGAGGTTGTTCATTATGACAACTTTTTTTTCATATAGGTACTTCTGGCTTGTTTCTCATAACTCTTTTAGTATATTGAAAACATGTGTAAAAATTCCACATTCTCTTGTTGACAAATATCTAAAACTTGTTAGTACTACTTAAGTATGAAATTAAACATATATGAATTTTATATATCCAGTAGCTACTAATGCTCCTTGATTAAGTTTTATTATACCATCAGATCAGACAATCCTTTTTCGTAATTGGAACATTTCCAGTACAGTCTTTGTATAATATTTAAAACTTTAGATCCAATCTGATTATAATATACAGCAAGACCACCTTGCCTGAATTATTGTCACGAATTATAGTTTCCTTATTTTTTTTTATTATATTTGACAAGAGGCAGCATTGATGACTTGTACATGTGAAGGCAATGTATTTACTTTCTCATATATCTACCTTCCTTTAATTTTTTTTTTTATTATATTTAGGTAGAACTCAATAATTATCGTTTTTATGTTATGAGTATTGGCAAAGTATTTTTGTGTCATCTAGTTCTCCCTTACCTAAAATATAAAGATGTTAACTAGGTTTTTTATTATTAAAACTATTTGAATTTACAAAATTTTTGTGCTTTTATTTTATTTTTTTTCAATTTGTCAATGTCTGCTTTCAAAGCAGCTGCAGTTTCTATATTATTGACATGACAAAATTTCAAGAACTTCACAAATTCTCTCCACCAATTTTTCTATTTTTTTATTAGCATTAATAAAATATATACAGCAAATATATATACTTTAATATATTTACATTTGAAAAAGAATCAATATTAGGATTATACACAACTAGGTAAACACTTGTTAATTTAGTGGAAGGACTTTGCAAATAGGTAACATACTTCCCAAGATTATCATTTTTTAATGATACAAAGAAATACAAGGCAGAGTATAAATTTCTATATATATTTAAAAAACAAGTATTAGCTATATCTATATATGTACAACTTGCCAATGCAACAAGGAATTGATGACCTAGCTGCAAATTAAATTGTCAATAATCCAACTTATGATTATACAAATACCTACTTAAATGTTTTAAAAGTCCTGCTTTAGTTCAAGATTTTCTACTGGAGGTAGTAGCAGCAATGTAACAGGTTTAAGCTTGCCTAGCATTTTATCAACAAAATTTAATATATTAATCCAGAGTTTCTCACTGAAGACAATATCGAACTTTATTGATAGTAGCTAGTTACACTTTTATGAAGGCCAGCCTACAAGTATTAGTACAAGGTTTTCTACTGGAGGTAACATTATAGACTTGCCAAATAAAAGGTTTTTTGATTTTTGTTTTCCCCTTCAATCAATTTACTCATTATTAGCTTTGATCTGTTTTTGTTTCTTCAAGACATGCATCATATTACCTATACCAGTGTTTTTGAAATAAATATAAGGTGCAGCAGCAACAAAATATCAAATGCCTTGTACTCACTTGACTATAAATATAATGGAAACAGTAAATTTATATAAAGGTTTGGTTAATTATTAAGATGCCAGATTATTTAGTTGAAAAAAGATGTCAGTTAAAGTAGTTAAAAAAAATGTCAGTTTATTTAGTCCAAAAAAAAAAAAAAAATTGAGTATACAGTTGCAACAAAAATAAAGGCAATTAATATAACAGCTGTAAAAATATTAGCAAGTGATAAAAATATATCTTTGATTGTAACTATATGGTGACAGGCAGCTATATATATTTAAATAAAATCGATTGTTTAGCCAATATATAAAGAGGTATATATATTTTCTCAAAAACTAGCAAGAAATAGGAAAAAAACATTTGCAGATAAAAAAAAAATTTCTAGGCAAGATATCTGACAGTAGGGATAGTAAAGTGATAAAAGTAAAAGGAAGCAAAATAAAAAATCAACAAAAAAATCAAAAAAAGTTTTTTTTTATTTATTGTCCAATCATGTTTTTCTACTGTAGATTATTCTTATATCGATCAATTTTTAACAATTACTATTTACCCAAACAATTACAGCAAATTATATCAATTGGCCTACATTAGTATTATATTGGATACTATAATAACATTATTATATAAGTGCTGCAATATATAGGTTGCTTGCTTTGTTAAAAATTTTTTTTACCTTAGAAAAAGTCTAAACAATAAATATTATTCTGACAATACATTAAACAATACAATAAAAAAAATAAAATTTAAAATGAACCACCATCATTCCTTGCTAAAGGTCCTTTCCACTATGATCTCAAGCTAGGGATCACAATTTTTATCCAAAATTGTATAATCTACAGATTTGATCTGAATGGATCAGATCAGTTTTTAAAATTTGAAATTACTATTTGATTCGGATCAAAAAATTTAAAATCTGATCTAATTTGTTTAGATCAAATCCATGGATCATTTTGTTGCAGATAAAAATTGCAATTCCTACTTATAATATTTGACTAATAAATCTAATATCTCAGTAGATATCTCTAAATTTGATTTTTTCGAATATAAGAGTTTATCTAAAAAATATTTGAATCTATTGATTATTGTTTTGTGAATATTATATTGTTTAAAAATCAATATAACTAGTTAGCCAAAAACTGATTTAGTTCAAAAATTGAGCTAATATTTGATCAATTATTTAAAATTTCAAGCTTCTGATTATTAAGATAGGATATAGTTAGATTAATAATTTGAAGATAATTCATTAATCTTTACATTAATTCAGATTCAATATTTTGGTAACTATTAAGCAATAAACCTAGATTAAAAATTTATTGGAATTCTACTTCTGAATATTAAATTTGTTTAAAAAATCTATCTAATATACTATTTATCTTCTCAAATGAAAAGTATCAAAATATATACAATAGTCCATAATCATGTGTGTATTTATATAAATATAATGAAGAATAAAGATTCAAAGTAATTTATTCTTATTTATATTTTTTATTCTATTAGTTTAATCATTATGACTAATTTTTAATAAGCCTTATTTAATAAATTTCATCTTAAAATTTGGTATACTAAGATTGACAAATCTTGACAAAATTTGTTAGAATTTGGTGATCCATATCTGAAAGATATTTTCATAGAACAATAGTTACATATATTGTGAAAAAAATTTTCTACTGATTGACAGTAAAGTTCAAAAATCCTTTGCTACTATTTACTTTTCTCAGAATTCAATCAATATCCAATGGCATTTGAAAAATTTCCATCATTGATTGTATTCATCCAATACATTATTCGTCAGTATCCCTTCTTTGATCTATATTTATTTAATGGGCCATTTATTAATACCTAAGAAAAGACAGTACATAGGATCGATAACTAAATGTTGAATTGAATCAAAATAAGATAGGTAAAAGAATATGAATCATCTGACTTTATTCTCACTGACAAAATGTTTTCGTGCTGTATTTGAACTACAGCACCTTCATTCAATAGAATCTTATTTATATGTTATCAAATCTTTTAGTATAAACTATTCATTTATATTCTCTATGCCATCAAAATTATAATAATTATTTTTATAATTGGTATTCTTCTTGCAATGATAATATAACACAGTATCAAAATGTATCCATACACTTTTTATGTAGCAGGAATATTGTATGAAATTAAAATTAAGGCCACCTGAATTATTTTTTTCTCTTCATTTTTGACAGTTAAATTGAGCTTTATTTCTTGCCATAGTTGCATCAATTCATTAACAATTGGAAAAAGGTAATAGTTTATTTGATATAAACTTGGTTTACTGGAATCTGGTAATATATCAAGAATCAATATATTTTTGTGTTTAAATCATATTTCACATGGTAAATTTGTAATAGCTGCATATATAACTTTAGTACTATATGCTTTATTATCAAATAGTTGAAACCAATCAATATTTAGTATCAATCTCAAATGCAAATCAGTCATCTCTTTACTAAAAAATAATTCTAAGTTTTCATCTTTAAAAGTTTTTCAAATATTACTATTATAGATATTATATAGAAGTTTATCAATACTTGATTTATCTATCCAATACTAAAGATTAGATTTAAAATTCAGATTTTAATATATTTGTGATAATTTATACTGAATAGTAGAATATGAAAAACCTAAATTAGACTGATTAATTATATTTTTGTTTAATAATTCTAATTGTGTAGACAGTGGAGAATTGCAAGTTTTTCTTTATTTTATTGTCAAATTAGGAAATTCAATATGAATACACTTCATAACTGATAGTCAATTGTTTTTTTGAAAATCAAGAATATCATTCTTTTTATACAATTTATGGTATCTTTAACATGTCACAAAACTAATGAACTGATTTGATAATCCAAGTTTATTGTTGGTAGTATACAAAGATTCACAAAATAGCTCAAATTCTTCATCCCCAATTTCAATTAGTACCAATTTCATAAATTTTAATAGTATATCTGTGTACTATTTAATAAATTAAATCAAATTCTATAGTTCATAATTCATAACAAAATTTACATAAAATGATTATTTGAAAATTTACTAGAATTTGATGAAAATTCATATTTTGGTACTAAATAATTTTTGAATATATTATCTATTTCTTCTTCTTTATCAACTTCAAATTCATCATTCTCAAAACTTGCATTATTCAATCTCAGATTTTATTAATTGTTGCTTAATAATATAATTTGACTTGATGAAATATTTCTTGTTTTGTGTCAAAATGTGAATTCTTTATTTATTAAATATTTTTCTTTTATTTTTCAATATCTATAGGAAAATTCTATTTATAGGTCAATAAGTGATCCATTGTATTTACTATAGTCACAAGTAATTTTATTTTTTTAGGATTTTTTCGTAAACTTTTGTTAAGTAAAGCTGAAATTAAATACTTTCTTGATATTTTGAAAATTGATAAATAATAACATAAAGTGACAAAGTTGTGATTGATATATTAAATAGCTTTAAATTGTAACATAATACAAGTGTAATATAATAAATAATATATAGTATAATATAATATGTAACTCTGAATTGTAATATAATATAACAAATAATAATATAATATTGTATGCAATCCCAAATTGTATTAAAACAATACAAATAATTTTATTTAAATATCCCTTTAATTTAATATTTTTTTCTGATACCTAAAATGTCTAAACAAAAAAAACTAACTGGATGTGTTTTTTATAGAAAATAACCACCCTTATCTTCGTAACCTTTATAATCTTTCCTATCATTACAATTTTCCTTTACATCAACTATATCAGAAATAACAATAGTTTATTCAATAACACCTGATGTCGAATCTTCAATCCCTACTATGACTGTCAAATTGCTTAGAAGAAGATCATCTATTGTATTTTCTGAAATATTGGTATCTGAAGTTGTGCTAATATCAATATCGGAAGTTGAATTGCCATTTGAAACTCAAATTAGAGAGAATATTGAAAAAAGATAGATTGAAAAACTAGAAAAAAAAATACAGAATTTATAAAACAATTATATCTAATAGAATATATTAACAACAAGTTTTCCAAAGAATCAGAATAGCAAAAAAATGAAATAAAAGATTTAAAAAAGGAAAGTGATCTGTGCAAATTTGTGAAACCTAAACTTAATCTTATGGTTGTTGTAGAATCTAAAGTATCCAATATATCAAAATCTAAAAGTTTGCTAAGTTTAGAAAAGCACTGAAAAATTCAACCTAAGAGAAGTAGTAAAGAGGCAAAATTAATAAAACTGTTTATTGAAAATGAGCTAAAACTAGAAAAAGTAAGAGCAGAAATAAAAGTCTTAATGAAAATCATTTCTGATGAATATAAACTAAGAGTAGATGAAGTTTTTTCAAGTGATATAAATAAAAAAATATTACAAAAGTTAATACCCAAATTAATAAAATCCATGGCTTCACATTTTAATCCCTCACAAAAGCAAATAAAAGAATAGTTTGCACTTTAAATTGTCATCAAAGAGGAAGATATCAAAAGGCAGAAACTGGAAAACTGGAAGCGGACAATCGTCGCTTACATGCAAATAGCTGGTTAAACGAAGTAAGATTAATAATATTCTGTATTTATACTACCTTTAAGTATTAATTTTTAACGAATAATTAAGAAAAGGGCATGAAAAATTAAAAGTGCACAGTCACTTATTGAATGAAGGTCAAAGAAAGTTGCCAAATATCAGAATGAATTAACTGATGTAGTTAAAGAAACAAAGGTACATTCACCTGAAGAAAGTGACACTGATTTGGGAAATCCCACTAAAAGAAGAATAAATATTGTATATATGATTATAGTTGATGTTCTGAAGAGATATTTTTCGGCAAAATATTATATACTGAATAATTACAATATTAATTATAATTACTTATAGTTAAAGGATTTGTTTATATATTTGGATGAACATTCGAAATCAATTCAATCGTTCCAGCCAACTTGTAAACAATATCATAACGATTTATATTTCTATGACGTGATGTCACCAGAAGGCTTATCGAATTGGACATACAGTTTGGAAGAAACTTTAGAACATGAACAAGAAAAAGTGACAAAAAAAGAAAAAAAATTGGTAGATAAATCCAAAAGACAAAAAATTACCGAATATGAGGAATCATTAATATATTCAGAGGGTGAGGAACAAACTGGGGAAAGTGCACAAATAGGTGAAATTCGGGAGGCAGTTAGATTAGAAAAAAAAAGTGAAAAATCTTGGAAAACATTTGGCAAGGTAAAACCAATTGGGGCTAGTTTTAAAAGAGTCAAGCCGAGATCTTTAAAGGGCAAAGAAAAGCAATTAGAAAAGAAGGAAGAGGAGAAAGAGGAAGAGGGAAATGATGAATAATTTAGTTAATTGAATTTGTAATTTTTTAATAAATTTCGTGAAATTTGAATTTTTTGCTGCAGTAATTTTTTTGCCAAATTTTTTGCTGCAGTATCAATTTTTTTGTCAAATTTTTTGTCACAGTATCAATTTTTTTGCCAAATTTTTTGCCACAGTATCAATTTTTTTGCCAAATTTTTTGCCACAGTACCAATTTTTTTGCTGAATTTTTTGCCGCAGTATCAATTTTTTTGCTGAATTTTTTACCACAAAAATTTTTTTTATCACAATATTGCCAGATTTTGTGCTGAATTTTTTTTTCACAGAATACCGATATTTTTTTGCTAATTTTTGCCAATATTTTTAATTCCAAATGGCAGCAATTGTCAATATTTTTATTATTAAATTTTGCTAAATTCAGCAATAATTTGGCAGCTGAATAACATAATTTCGACTAGTGAAAACTTTGATAAGTGAATTAGTTAGAGATTTAGCTTTAATATCACATATATAATATATAGCTTACAATTGTTTAATAAAGTATATACAGTGTAATTAACTAACAAAAAGTTATTAAAAAAAAAATAGAATTCTTAAAAACTTTAAAAAACTTTTACAAAAAAAAAAAAAATAGATTAAAGAGAAAATTATTAGGTAAATTATAACTAATTAATAAGAATTAGTAAAACTTAACAAGTAAATTTCTAGACTAATGAAAAAAATTTCTAAAACTAGTAAAGTATTCTAAGTTTTTGTATCAATCTTTTAAAAAAATAATTTTATTTTAGAAATGATAAACTTAAAATATCATAGAAAATATATAAAAAGAGAAGTAAAAAAAATAAATAATAAATATAGTATATAAAA
This sequence comes from Acaulospora colombiana, assembly GCA_910592055.1. Lineage (NCBI taxonomy): Eukaryota > Fungi > Glomeromycota > Glomeromycetes > Diversisporales > Acaulosporaceae > Acaulospora > Acaulospora colombiana. The sequence continues at coordinate 19,443 of CAJVPT010000995.1, forward strand.
AAGAGTTTGCAATCAAATTCAAAAAATTTTTTAAAATATAAGATACAAAAAAATAATTAAATAAAACAGATATAAAGAATCTATAGAATAAATAAAATAAAAAAATCTTTATATTTTTCAATTCAAAAAATTATATCTTTAAAGAGAAAAAAACTATTACTGAAAGAAGAAAATTTAGAAGATAAAAACTTTAAAAAAATTTTAATAAAAAAAATAAAGTATAAAATAAAGTAATTAAGTTTTAAGTCTATTAAAATAATAAAGAGTGATCTATAATAATGATCAATAGTCAAAAAGTTAATAATTTAAAGAATTTTTATTTAAACTATTAATAGAATAATAAATTACTTTCAAAGTTGTACTTAAAGTTTTAGAAAATTTAAAACAAAGATAAGTAAATTAAATAGAGATTTAGTTTTAACAATACACTTTATAATTTTTTTTTGGAACGGAAACTCAGCCATGTTTATTAACTTTGATAAAGTAATATACAAATTAATGCAGAAATTACAAAGGTTGTCACATGGAGCCATATATCATTTATGTTAATAAAACTCCCTAAAACCTGACCTTTAACGGATTTACTGGGTGGCTTGTTGCCTGGAGATATCCGGTTGGATTAAATTTCTACTACTACTACTATCTAGAAAGAACTAGACACCCCTAATTGGATCTTCAATCCTTCTGGAGTCCTCTTAACTAACATGCCATGGTGGACTTGCTAGTTCCAAGAAAGGAGAAGTACACCTTTCTTTTTGATTCTGGTAATTATAGCCCATCACCAATTACCGAGTGTGTTCAGAGAAAGAGTGTGAGTTCAGTAGATATTATTGTGTTATACAAGGGTGAAAAAACCATTTGGATCAGAATAGAAAAACCCTGGAATGATTTTGGAATGAAAGAATGGTTATGTCTTCGAAAGTAGTGTGAGTTCTTTAGATTCCATTTCAATAGGAGAGGTACTCATTCCATAGCCATGACACTTTCGAATAGTAATGAGAGAGAGGAGACCATAGTCCATGTGATGTTTATCCATCCGCACTTCCTAGCCAATGACTTATGATGGACCTAAGGTTCTTATGGAGCTTAGGAAATACATTCACATCACGTGTCACGTGTATCCTTGTTTACATTTCTGCTAACCATGGAGCAACCAATCCCAAACTTTAGCCAATCAATCCGTCCAAAATCTGGTGTAACAGAAAATTCAGGGTCAAGCTAGGGTAGGCAAAATTCCCCAGAAAAACCAAGAAAAAACCACTACACGCTAAGAGAGAAGCCATTTCTGCCTATGGTAGTAATGTCAGCAAGCTGGCATGGAGTTGTTGGTCCACACTTCTTCCTGGACTTTGGGACCTCTATAGGGAAAAGGAGGGTATTTTTTCATCTGCTTTCTTCTTCCTAGAAAAGCCTTCTTGCCATTAATTTCTTAGGTAGAGGGTTTTTGAAGAGGAAAAATAAACAAGAAGGGTGAAATATGACTACTGCTAAACGAAGCAGGTGTTTTTAGAGAAAGTTTTGAAGTTTTATTACTCTCAAAACATAAAGTTTTGGAGAAACACTTCTTTGGAAGTGGTGGTCAGGGATCTATGGGAAAGAGTTGTGGTTGATATATAGTCTATCAACAAATTCTTTAACTATAAGTAATTATGATTAATATTGTAATTATTTGGCATATAATATTTTGTCAAAAAATATCTCTTCAGAACACTAACTGTAATCATATACATTTATTCTTCTTTTAGTGAGGTTTCCCAGATTAGTGTTACTTTCTTCAGATAAATGTACCTTTGTTTTTTTAACTATATCAGTTAATTTATTCTAATATTTGGCAACTTTCTTTGATCTTCGTTTAATAAGTGACTGTGTGCTTTTAATTCTTTGTGCCCTTTTCTTAATTATTCGCTAAAAATTAATACTTGAAGATAATATAAATACAGAATATTATTAATCTTATTTTGTTTAACCAGCTATTTGCATATAAGCGATGATTGTCCACTTCCAGTTTTCCAGTTTCTGCCTTCTGATATCTTCCTCTCTGATGGCAATGTAAAGCACCTAACCATTCATTTATTTGCTTTTATGAGGGATTAAAACATGGGGCCATGGATTTTATTAATTTAGGTATTAACTTTTTTGTAATATTTTTTTATTTACATCCCTCAAAAAAACTTCATCTACCCTCAATTTATATTTGTCAGGAATGGTTTTTATTAAGATCTTCATTTCTGTTCTCGCTTCTTCTGGTTTCAGCTCATCTTCGGTAACTAGTTTTACCAGTTTTGCCTCTTTACTACTCCTCCTATGTTGAATTCTTCAGTGCTTTCCTAAACTCGGCAAACTTTCGGATTCTGATATATCAGTTGCTCTAGATCTACAACAACTATAAGATCAAGTTCAGGTTCCACAGATTTGAGCCAATCAATTTTCTTTTTTAAATCTTTTATTTTATTTTTTTGCTGTTCTGATTCTTCGGAAAACTTGTTGTTAATATATTCCATTAGGTCTAATTGTTTTACAAATTTGGCATTTTCTCTTTCTAGTGTTTCGACCCGCGCACGTAATTCTTCATTTTCTAAATAAATCGTTTGATTAATAAAGGTAATTTTTAATAATTTGGTAATAATTTAATTCTAACCTTTTTCAATATCCTCCCTGGTTTGAGTTTTAGGTGACAATTCAACTTCCGGCATTGATATTTGCGCAACTCCAGATGCCAATATTTTAGGCAATACAATAGATGGTCTTCGTTTAAGCAATTTGGCAGTCATAGTAGGTATTGAAGATTCGGCACCAGGTATTACTGAACGAACTGTTGCCACTTCTGATGCAGTTGAAGAAACAAAGGTACATTCACCTGAAGAAAATGACACTGATCTGGAAAACCCCACTAAAAGAAGAATAAATGTATATGATTACAGTTGGTATTCTGAAGAGGTATTTTTCGGCAAAATATTATATGCTGAATAATTACAATATTAATCATAATTACTTATAGTTAAAAAATTTGTTAATATATTTGGACGAACATTCGAAATCAATTCAAGCGTTCCAACCGACTCATAAATAATATTGGGATGATTCATATTTCTATGACGTGATGCCACCAGAAGGCTTGCCGAATTGGGCATACAGTTTGGAAGAAACTTCGGAACATGAACAAGAAAAAGAGACAAAAAAAGGAAAAAAATCAGCAGATAAATCCAAAAGACGAAAAATTACCGAATATGAGGAATCATTAATGTATTCGGAGGATAAGGAACAAACTAGGGAAAGTGCACGAATAGATGAAATTAGGGGGGCAGTTAAATTAGAAGAAAAAAGCAAAAAATCTCAGAAAACATTCAGCAAGGTAAAACTAATTGGAGCTAGTTTTAAAAGAGTCAAGCCGAGATCTTTAAAAGGAAAAGAAAAGCAAGTAGAAAAGAAAGTTCTAGAAAAAGTGTTTCCTCCAATTATGTATATTCAATCTCCAGGAAATAATTATGATTTCGAAAGGTGGGCAATGGATAGGAATAAAAGATCTAACTCCTATCTCTCATAAAGTTCCTCAGATAGTGAAAAGGCTTTCTTGAACAAAAGCTTAGGTCTCCAAGCTTCTATCCCAATCAGACAAAGTTTTTGAAAAAATTTCTTTATCCCAGTTAGACAAACTCTTTTGTAATATGGTACTGGCCTCACTAGTGATAAGCGAATTCATACACCGGCAAAAGAATAAGTTTCTTAAACATTTTTCTTGAAGTCACTTTCAAAAATGGCTAAGTTTCTCAAATGTTATGAAGCTTAGAGAATATTTTAATTAGGCAAATTCCTTTTAAGAGAAAACTGTGAAATGGAGCAAGAACCTTTTGGAGGGCTTTGAATTTTGTTGCCCTTCCTTTTTCTCCAGTGCCAACTTTAACAATTCATCATTTTTCGAGATAATATACAGTAACAAATTGTTGACAATGACTCTGGTTAACTTAGAGGTACTATTGCCAAGCTACTAGGAGAGTGAAATATTGTCCCCTAAATTGAACTTAGAGTATCTAATTTAAACTTAGTTTTGTTTAGTCTGAACTAGCTTAGTAAACTTCTTATATTTTTTAAGTAGTGTAGTTCTTTAAAGTTTTTTAACTAATAATGTACAATAACGAGTTAGTCACTTTATGAAAGTCTATAAAATATTTAGGTATTTCTCAATATCTCAATAAAGACATACTATTGTGGCATAATTGTAGGTTAAAAAAAATTTTTTTTTCAATACTATATACTTTATTATCAAATAGTTGAAATAAAATTAATATTTAATACTAATTCCAAATATAAATCAATTATTTCTTTAATAAAAAATAATTCTAAATTTTTATCTCTAAAAGTTTTTCAAATATTATTATCATACATATCACATAAAAGTTTGTTAATATTTAATCAATCTATTCAATATCAAAGATTAAATTTAAAATTCAAATTTTAATATATTTATACTGTAACAATTGATATCAAATAATAGAACATAGAAAAATTAAATTGGATCAATTAATTATATTTTTGTTTAATAATTTTGATTATATAGACAATAAAGAGTTGCAAGTTTTTTTTTATTTTATTGTCAAATTAGAAAATTTGATATAATTATATTTTATAATCAATGACCACTTGTTTTTTTGAAAATAAAATATATTATTCTATCTATAGTTGCTTCCAAAAGTTTGAGTCCACTTACTATATTTTTATTATAAATTTCAACTTTGACAATTTTTAAATCATTAAC
>CAJVPT010000996.1:0-24191 GCA_910592055.1 Acaulospora colombiana
GGGCTATTGGTCTGATATTGGATAGATTATGGGATCAAACTAGTTTTTTGGGTAGGAGAGTGACTATTGATTATTTCCAGGCTTTTGACGGATTTCCCGTTCTTAATATATCATTAAAGATCTTAAGTAGAGACTTGTGAGCTTCGGTTCCAGTATGTTTCCAGGTTTCATAAGGAATTTTACTTGCTCCAGGTGCTTTATCGTTAGGAAAGGATAATATTGCTGTTTTCATTTCTGAGAAAGAAATATCTGTTAATAGGCTATTATATATGTTGTTTTGAATGTTTTTTCGGGGAAGATATTCTGATTTCCATGATTCATCAAGAGTAAATTCTTTTGTTGCTAAGAGTTGTCTGTATTGTGTTATGATTAATTCTACTAAGACATCTGGATCATCCTACAGTTGTGTTCCATCATGTAATATGGATAGATCAAGGGAAGGTATTAGGTCTCCCAGGGCAATTTTTATATATTGGCTAGAACTGTTCCAGAACTTAGCGAAATTTTCTTTTGCTGTTGCTTGTATATGAGCTTATAGTGTTGAGGCCATTTGCTTTTACTTTTCTACTATTAATATCTTGAAGATTTTCCTAAGAGATTTGTTGGTGGGATGTGATGTTGTAACTTTCTCATGTAGGGTTTTAGCCATTGATGTCAACTTTATCAGGTGTTTATTATTTTTAATATCTTTGAGAGCATTTTTTACTTGTTTTATAGCTTTGTCCAATTTAGGGAAGATTTTTTTTGGTTTAGTTGGGCATTGTGCTTTTTTCTTTGGAATATTGTTTTCTAAGGCTTTCTTGATTATCAGTTCTAAGGCTGACCACTTTGGGTAGGAATCTAGACTTATATTGAGGGAAATCTCCTCTTCGAATAAATTAAGCTATTTTATAGTAGCTTTGTTAAATAGATAAACTTTGGTGAAGAAACTGATGCGTTTAGGTTTGTATTCGAACCATTGAAAGCAAACTTTTATGCAACTATGGTCAGTATTGATGGGAGTAAGGTTGTTGATATTGTAACTGAGAAGTTTACTGGTGAGTCCAGATGTTAGCCACATCTGGTCTATTTTGGATGCACTGGTTGGTGTTGTGTGTGTGTATACATGTTCCTTCGAGAATGCTTTAGCAGCATCGATAAAGTCCCAGAGGTATTTGTAGATTTTTTTCTTTTTGTTGTTTGTTGAAGCATTGATCAATGGTGAGTCAGGAGGAAATGTATTGAAGTCTTCTGCAATTATAAATTCGTAGTTAGGGTGATTTTTGATGAATTTGTGTAGGGAAAATAAGGTTATGTTTCTCAGTGTATTGTTATGTGGAAGATATAAAGTGATTACGATCACACTAATTTTTGGTCTAAATTTTAAGTGGATGGCATATCAAAACTCATTTTCAAAATATGTTGTGAAGATATGTGATGACAGCAACTTAGATATGATAATACAGGTGCTGTTGCTAGGAGATGAGGCTGTTTTACTGGTGATGATTATGTAATTATCTACTCTATTAGGAATGGGATGTTTTGTGGTATATTTTGTTTCAGTACAAATGGTGATGTCTCTTGAGTTAGGGAGGGAGTTAATTAAGCCTGATAGTTTTCCAGCTTGATTGAGGCCTCTGACATTTAGAACTGATATTGTCAAGAGGTTTTTGATATTGTTGTCTTTTTTCTTTTGTGGAAGTATAGGTATTATATGGGGCAGTTTGTATTATCAAAGGAATGACTAAGGTTTGATTCTAATTCGTTATTCATATCAGTAAAGATTTGGTATCAGGACTAAATCGGGTTTCGATAGCTCTGTTTCTTCAATGAAGTTTTGGGGGAGTTTGTCAAAATAGAAATGTTGTTTGAGAGTAGAAATGTTTGTCGGTAAATCAATATCATCATTAAGAGGTAATTGAAGGATTATGTCTTTTTTTTTTAAGTATTCTGAGGCTTCTTTCACTGTGGGTAGATCAAGTAACAAGGGGGTGATCCACTCCTGGGGAATGGAACCATGATAGAGTATTTTGATGGCTTGTATAGTTTCTTGGAACTTCAGATTTTCTCTGTGTAGTGCTTGTTAATTGATATTTAGTTTGTCTGCTATTTTGCTAAAGTCCTTTGACATCATCGGACAATCAATTTGAGTTAATGATGGGTCTATCCACTCAGGGCCAAGAGGAAGTCTAAACTTGTATCTAGAGTGAAGTTGTTGAAGCAACTCTGTCACCAGTTCTTGGTCTTTAATTGAAAGGCTTATTCCAGTATTTTCACTATGCCAGTGGGGCTGGGGAAGAGGAAGTTTCTGGATGAAATAATCATTAGGAAGAAATCTAACTGTGAAGTTGTTGTCTCGTAGTTCTTTGATTGCTGATTTTATGACATGTAGTTCATTGGTAATTGAAAACATCACTGCTAGATCTTGTGGTAACATTTGGTAGATATCGGGTAGTGGCTTCGTGGATGAAGGCAGGTCAAAGTAGCTTTCAGGAAGTTTATTAGGGACATAAAAACTATTACGAAGCTCTCTGAGTATTGAACCCAAGGATTTGAGTTACTTTCATTCTTTAATAGGAAAAACTTTATGCCATTTTTTTGGAAGTTCATCTGGGTAATTGGAGATTTCAGGGAGTTTTACAAAGTAGTTGGGAGGCAGAAGGTCGAAGTTGTAAAAACTCTTTAGGGCATTTGCCATGAGGCCTGTTTGACTTGGAAATTAAATTGATAGGGCATGTGGAAGCTTGATTTTTATTTTTGTTGGGACTTCACTTGGGTGTTCTGATAGGTTTGGAAGATTATTTTTAATTATTTTTTCTGTTGCTTGCAAGAGCTCTTTGTAATTCACTTTTTTCTTTGCTGGATCCATAAAAAAGTTGAACCTGTATTCTAGAAGTTTAGCTACTTGCCAAAATTTGAATGTGGAGAAGTCGTAGGTCCGAAAAAATGTTGCAAAGATGAATGTGTTTAGGATGGTTCAGATTTTTTTTTTGTCATTCGGTTAATGTATCCAATATTATGCTTTTTCATGTAATTGTCGTGGAAATCTTTTTCGATAGCTTCATATTCCACTTGATGTTTTCCCTTGATAGCTTCAGTCATTGCAAAGGATCAGAAAAAGGCTCTGTTTTGGTACTCAATCTTTATTAGGATTGCTTTAGTAGTAATCGGTGAGGAAATTTGGAAAAGAGTTTTGAGTTTGATAAACAATAATACTATATCTTCTGGATTTCTTTCACAAGAAATGATACATCATAGGATTCTTTGATAGCTTCTTGTTTTGTTATATTTAGGCTCTCTTGAGCCGGAGGACTTTCTACTGTAGGCTGGGCCTCTTGTGACTATGTACCTGCGGCAGTGGAGGCAGATTATCCTTGAAAACTTGCTGAGTTTTTTTACTGTCTACTTGGTCTGCCCATGATTGAGTATTGATTGTATCATCAGTGGAGTTCCTTGTATTATTTGTATAATACTCATCTATTTCCATATCTGGCTGGTCTATGAGGTCTGTGTTATGGTGGTGATTTGTGTGTCGATTCACATTGGGGAGAAGATTTCCTTGAGAATTTTCTGTTGTACCAGAAGGATTGTCTTGTGCTACTGGAGTATTGGGAGGGGGGGCCAGTGTTTCCTTTTTTCTGAGAGAAAAAGTGTCAAGGTTGTTATCAGTAAATATGGAAATTCAGTTCCAAGACCAATGGAGCTTGTAGTTTAAGGTGTTTTTGACCACTTCTCAAACAGCAAGCTCTCTGTCATCTTTTTCAAGGTGAAATTCTATTTGATGGTTCATAAAGGCATTCAGTGTTTTAATATCAAGGTGTTTCATTTTCTGGGTGGAAACTTGAAGAAAGGGAAGGGATACTCTTGTTTGTTTCTTAAGGAAATTGATTTGGATGACTTCAAGATCACCAGAGTTGGTGTTGCAAGTGAGAATTAGCCATGATTCAGGACAGTTTAGAAGAAATGGGACGGTAGTTTCATGAGCAGGCTTTGTTAAAAATACTTTCAAAGTTTTGTTTTGTTTGTATACTATTGAAACTTTTGGTATTGAAGCATTTGAGAGTACAATGTCTAGTATTGAGAACTCATCTTGCGACTTAGAGGGGCTCCTGGGAGGAGCCCAGTCACTTTGGCTTTGTTTCTGGTTAAAATTTTGTTTTATTGCCTTATAAGGAAATTTTTTTCGATTGGAGATTTTTGCAAAAAGAGTTTTTTTTTTTATTGTAATTATTTTTTAAAAAATTTATTTAATTAAAAAAGTATATTTTCAAAAATTTTTTCTTAATCATTATTAATATCATTAAACATATAAATATACTGTAATTAATATAAGTTTGTTTATATTTTAAAAACTAATATATTTTATATTAATTAATTACTTTTAAATATTATATTACTCAAAAATTCAAGATAAATTTTTTAAAAAAAATTATAAAAATTATGAAAATTAATACTTTAAAAAAGTGCAAATAATTGATAAGAATAAAAATAGATTTTTTTACTAAAATAAACTTTAGATATAAAAAAGTATAAACTTTTTACAATTAATAATAAAGATTTACTTAATTTTTTTAATTTTCAAAAGTCAAGTTTTTAATTAAAAAAATTTGTAAACAAAAAAAAAATCTATAATCATGAATTTTAAAAATATTTTTTAAATAGTTTTAAAGATAATAATAAGAATTTTAATTAAAAAGTTTAAAAACTTTGAAAAAATATATTTTTTTATATATAATTAAAAAGATTGTAAAAATATTATAGATAAAAAAGTTTTTAAAAGTAAAAAAACTCTTTTTATCAATCCTTTATTTTTCAAAAAAAAATTTTTTTTTTGATAATTTTCTTAAAAAAATAAATCAGTCTAAATATATAAAAAAAATTATTACTATATAGAAATTACTGAAGAATAAATTTGTTATTAAATTAAATAGTTTGGTTTTTAATTGTAAAAAAATTTAGAATGATCTATAGTAATAACCTGTAGACAATTGTTTTTTCATTAAAGAACTTATCCAAATTAATAAAGAAGTGAAATACTATTTCCTAAGTTACATATTGAAAATAGTTTTTTTTGATAACAGATAAGACAGTATTTTGCTCTGAATTTTTTAAAAAGTATTTTAGTCAATTTAAAGAGATTATACAATAGAATAGATAATTTAAAAAGGCAAATAACTTTTAGAAGATCAATACAAAATAATAAAAAAGCAAACTATTTTTAAAAATATACTAGTTCATTATATTAATCAAGAGAAGCAAAAGTTCAATACCTTTTTATTCAAGATTAAAAATAGAAGTAATAATCAAATATTAAAAAAGCAATAATAGAATAAAAAGTAATAAGAATTTAGATATTATAGCATTTTTATGAAGAAAAAAAAAAAAAAAAACTCTTTTCCACTCATATTCAAATTTCTGAAAATTTTCTTTTATGATAACAACTCAAAATTTACAAGAAAAAAACCCATATTTGCAAAGAGCTACAATAATAAACATGATATTGAAACTGAGAATGAAGGATAGTACAGTTAATTACACTGGTGAAAGAATTATCACAGACAGTGGCAAGATCTCAAAATCACTTCTAAAGACAAAACTCATAAACAAATTCAATTCTATGTTACCCACTAAGAAACCAAGAACCCACCCAGAACAACTTAGCGACCCCATCAGACCGGAAGAAAGGCAAGACTATCCAGAATAGCAAGAAACCATAGAACTCAAAGACATGACAGCAACCAAGTCAGTGGAATGGGAACTGGATACCATAAAAAAAGTCTCAGAAGAGGAAGAAGCAATGGAAACCTCTAGATCAATCTCTCTAATTACAATAGCTTCCACAACACCTGAACATAAAAGTGGGAAAGATCTCAACAACAATGACTTAAACAATATCATCACAAATAAATATACTTATGACAAAAAGAATGAACAGTCACACAACAACCAAGAAAAAAGCACAAACAATATAAGACAAGATACACTACAATCAGGCAAGATTCTGTTCAGCCCAGAAGAAATATTAGGAAACTCACTCCAAGAGAAATTCCAACATATCAAAAATATTTGGGAACACTTAGAATCTGTGAAACATATATATATAGAAAAGTCAGTAGGAACACCAAAAATTGCAGCTATCTTTGATAACTACCATGAAGTAGTAACTGCATGTAAGATCAGGATCACTGATAATGAAACTGCCTAATCAAGATTAGCTCCTCTGATCAATACTACAGAAGAAAAAACCTGTTTTATCAGGATTTGAGATATTCCCAACATCTATACAAAAAAGAATATCACCAGTTTATTCAAGGATGAATTAACAATCGAACATATTGCACTACAACCAGCTGGTGCTGTACAATCTGGAATGGTACAATTCAACTCAATAGAAGTATTCAAAGAACAAGCCCAAAAATGGGTACTATATAAGGATAATTACTGTATGTATATATTTCTAACAGTCAAAACCCATATTATGAAAGAGAAAAGGAATCAGTATAGCACTACACTAATCAATCTTCTACAAAGAACCTTTGTCAAAGAAATTCAAGAAGTAATCAATTAAACAAATGCTAAGGTATACTACTTTCCATTAAATCATCTTAATTAGAACAAATGGTTTGTAATCCTATACTTCAAGAATATACAAGACCTGGACAAAGCAAGAAGTATCACCTTCCAGATTGAGAATATAAAACTAATCTGGGTTTTTAGAGCAACAAGGCTCTACTTCAACTGTGGGGTATATGAGCATGACATTAGATTATGTATCACATTGAAAACAATTTTATCACAAAAAGAAAGAACGAACAGACTTGAACAATCTAGATTATTGGTATGGCAGTAACAAGGACCCCCTTTCTCAGGCAGGGTTGATGATCCACTATCACAAACATAAATAGCTCAGGCCGCATTTACACCAATATTATTAAAGGACTTCCCCACATACCAATGCAGATGGAAAAAGTGATGGAAGTTCTCAAGCAACTATAAACAGATATGCACGCTATTAAACATCAGATATATATACTCAATAAAAGATTAACAGCAATCGAGGCAGGTCCCTATATAAAAGCAAAAGGGTTAGCTATTACAGACATATTCACTGAGATTAGATCACTATCTATAAGTACAAAGTTTAGGATCTTATTGCCAAATAGATTTGATATCAGACAACAACAAGAAACAACAAGCAAGAGAATCAACTAAATAGAATCCATAATCGAGTTCACCATGAAAGAAATGATGAAATGTCTTGACTCATCAATCAAATTGATAGCAGAATCAGAATCATTTCCTCAAGCCTTCCAAAATAACTATGATTAATAAGCACAAAGGAGTAAATACCTCAATGAGACAAATATATGAAAAGGAAAAAACAAATGGAAAACAGGAAATCTAGAAAATAGAATCAATTAATTTTAGAGATATTAATACAAAAGTTAATAAATTAGCACCATTAGAATATTGCCAAGAGAAACAAATAACCATTTTGGGGTGCACAGAGACTTGGCTACCAGAAAACAATAAATGGCGAGATGAAGAAAAAAGATATCAAATCTGGTCAACTAAACTAGTCCAACAAACACACAGAACTGATATGAGTATATTAATAAAAAGAAAATAGCAATACATGTTTATAACATAGAGGAATATATTAACTGGATCTATTAATCAACATGGTCTTCAGAGAAAAAATTAAATACAGAATTATAACCATATACAACTCAGCAAACAAAACAAAGAAACTGGAGAGAGTAAAACTATAACAGTGGATTAAGTTCAAGATTGGTTAAGTCAAAAACAAAAACATAATAGTTATATTCATGGGTAATTTGAACAAAATAGTAGACACATATTTCGACTGAACAACTAAGAGAACTAATGAAAATAAACTGTAACACATCATTGATATACTAGAGGTATTCAACCTTATAAATATATTCAGACAGGTTCATCCATTGGAAGAAGCTACACATACCACAGACCCAAATTAAACTATGGGAGCAGACTTGACTATATCTGGGTGACGAATCCCCTATAATCCAACATTATCAATATAGAACATCACTCACTAGAAACAGTGATCATAAGCAACCACAAGTTAGTGTTACTTCAAGTTAGTATATCACACACTTCATAGACCAAACTAGCAAACAGGAAAAACAATAGGCAAAACAATATAGACTATGTGAACTTCAGCCCAAAGCAGTGGAACAAGTTTAAAGAAAGGATAGATAAAAAGGCAAGAAGTTTTCTAAACACAACTCCAAAATTATCGGAGAAGATTTGGTAACACTTTAAGAAATCAATGCTAGCCTCAGCAAAGTATCACTTAAAAAATGAAGACATAGTAGAAATATTACAACAATTCACAAGTTCAAATATAAGAACCTCATGTGGAAACAACTCAAGCTAGACATTATATATAGGAAATGCCAAGCATGGCTTATGAATTCTGAGACTAGAACACAAACAATGGGTAGAATAATAGAGGGGGAAATCAAAACAATCAATGAACCAATCACCATATTGACTATACCCCCTCTCTTCTGAAAGAAGTTAATATCGAGTAGGGGAAAGCTATATAAGTGATTAACTGAGACCAAGGAAATATGGGAAGCAGAACAAGCAACAACCAAGATCAAGATCGAACAAGAGAAAGGAAGAGAAATTTTCAAACACATTAAGAATAGGTACAAGTATTTGGAAGAACACCCCGAAAAAATGATCAATAGCATCTTAGATAGTCAACCAAGAACAATCAACATTTAGAAACTAGTGAAACAGATAAAAGTGGAGGAGGTTACAATAATAACAGATCCAGAGACCATAAAAAATAAGATCAGAAAACACTTCAAAGAATGAACAAGACCAAGACAAATTATAGATATCAAAAATCTGTCATACTGGAAACAACAATATGAGCCAAGAGCAACATAGAGACAATTGTTTCAATAACACACTACAACTAATTAAAATTCCAGGCATAGAAAATGCAATATATAAGGCAAAAAGAACAAGTTCCCCTGGACTATCAGAAATCCCCTACATTATATTAAAAAACCTAGAAAAGGATGGATTATGGCTATTGAAGACTTTGTTTAACAAAGTATTAAATATAGGGAAAATTCACATTGATTAAAAGAAAGAAAATATATATCTCATATTCAAACTCAAAGACTGGAAGAAGAATATTAAAATAATATGTCTATTACACTACCAAAAATAACCAAAAAGATCTTCATGAATATCCTAACAGAATAATTACTGAAACATGTACCAAACATAAGATACTTTGTAACAACAACTGGACAAGTCTCACTGAAGAAAGCACATAAAAACCGATTCACATTCTTAACAATGTGATATGAAGCCAGAGAATTAAAGAAAGAAACCTGAATTCTCAATTAGGATATCAGCAAAGCATGGACTCTATCAACAAAGACATGTTAACCCGGACCCTTAGAAGAATCCATGTATCAGGAAGAATTATAAATATTCTAGACAATCTTTTAACAAACAGAAAAAACAGAGTAATTATGGCACATGGTTTAACAGAAGAATACATCATTCATGACAGAACTGACCAAGTGGACATCATTTCTTTACTCTTATGGAAAATCTTTTATAATTCCCTATTGCAAGAAATCAAAAACAAATATGTAGAATATACAATGGAAACAAAAGTCCCATTGAACCTGATCCCACTAAAGAAAGAAAAAATGGTTAGTGAAACAATAAAGAAAATCAAAATTACTACAATGGCCTATATGGATAATACAACATAGTTTGCAAACAGTCGAGCCAATATACAAACCATCTTGAACAAGACAACAGAGTTTATGAAAATAAACAATATAAAAATTAATAGCAAAAAATCATTATTGATCTGTGTCAATGTAAGCAAGAAGAATAGAGACACAAGTGTTCAGATAAATGGAACACAGATCACCCTCCTCAAACATAATGAAGCAACCAGAATTCTAGAAGTTTGGATATTAGAAGACAGGAAAAAAGAATATCAAAAAGACATCATTAGAAGGAAAGTCGATATAATTACCAGAATGCCATCATGGAAAAAGATAACTGACAAACAGATATGTTACATTATCAATTATGCTTTATTTCTAGTAGTAGAATACCTGCTAAATGACTTGGTCCTCTCAGAAAAAGAGTGCAACAAGATAAGTAGCAAAATCAATAAAATCTTCAAGTACAATGTTGGACTATCAGCAACAACTTCAAACTATATTATTTATGCAGACTTTGGCTACAAACTATTTAACTTATGGAATAGACAAATTCTCATACATGGAAACAATCTTTTTGATAGACTAAACTGCCATAATTTAAGTGATATAACAATGCAGTTTAGACTACAACATCTCCAGAATGAATATTAGTCTAATATATCAATCCTAATAAGCAGATTGCCTTTTTGGATCAAGAAGAGAGAAGCTTAACAAATGAGATTCTCAATATGCTAAAGCTCCAAGGTATCATATTTACCCCAACTAAACACATATAGTTTGGAAAACCAGTCAGGAAGGAAGGCTCTGCAATTAAGAAAATGATGTCAGAGGAATAGTACAATAAACATAGGAACTCTCTCAGATGCAGAGGAATCTTATTTTATGATCAGCTACTCAATGATAACAAAACAAAAAGTTTGTTATGACAACAGGTAAGAGTAAAATTAGGCAAACAAGATAGAACCTCACTCTAATTCAATGAGCTGAAAGAAGTTACATTCAGTAAGAACACAATAAGGACAGAATATTAGCAGAGGACAGATCTTATAGAAGATAACAGCATCCATGAACACACAATAAACAGATTCCGAACCAATACACCAATACTACTACTCAATAATCTCACATAATCAAATAGTTAGCAACAAAAAAAATGGGATAACAATAATAACAAAGAAGAAGAAAATATATGATGCCCAAATATATAATAGTAATCATATAATCTGAAAAAACAAACATTTCCAATGTTCAAGTGCAAAGATTGCCCCTTTAATAACCCAGAGCTTAGAAAAAATTACAAAGACCAACAACAATGTATAATGTCCCAATTAATAATGAAGTCAGTTAACATAAACATCTAGAAAAGTACAAAGAGATATATTTTCAGCCAACAAGAAATCAATACTAGGAAACTTTTTATCAACAGATTATAGTTGTCTCCACAAAGCATTGAACTTGCTTTAAAAGAAATCAATACATGACCTCAGACATAACATCTTTAACTATACATCTAGATCCAAAATTGAATGTAAAAGTCCTCATTCTTAAAAAGCTTAAGGGCTCCACTAGGTTACTCCTCAAACTTCAACAAATAGCATAAGAAATCATCTTATATGACAACTTACAGATATATATAGACAGCTCCTACATAAGACACTACTGGGACAGTAAAATGGGAATTGAATAGATAGTTATAATAGAGACAGATATAGAAGTCACAACATTTCAAGCAAAACACAAGACATCCCATCCTCTATAAGAGCAGAACTTATGGTAATACTAACAGCAATCTGTATAATAAGTGCACACAAGAAGGTAAATATTTTCACAGATAGTCAAGAAGCTATCAATGCAATAAGGAAAGTACTCACGAGAGGATACAAAAGAAACCAGAAACAAGAAAACCCAAACAGAAGTCTAGTCAATGTAATTTGTGAATGCATAATAGCACAAAACTTACAAGTTAGCTGAATCAAAATAAAAAATTACTCAAGAAACTATGGGAATGAGCAAGCAGACAAGCTCACAGCAATAACATCAATAAATAATCACAAGGACATAATTAAGATTCAAGAGTTAAACATGAAGAGTGACATGACAATACTTAGATAAAACCAATCTTTCGTAGATCTTCCCTTCAAGACACTTGGAAAGACCTTGCTCAAGACAAAATAAGCAAGCAAATGAAGAATCTTGAGGTGCACTTATAATTGGTTAGATAATATGAAAGCAAAGAAGATCGACTGGAATATGACTATACAATCAATTATACCATCCAAAATCATAACAACACTAACAAATTCAATGGATCACAATGATAGAACATTTCATCTCAAGACATGGCTCAATGAATATCCTATAATGAACAATCTGAACAGAAGGAAACCGTACCTATACAAGAGCCCCATCTGTACAATTTGCAAAAAACAGGAAGAGAAAGACTTGCACTCCTTCACCTGCAGACCCAATAAGACAAGACTAATAAATAAATATATCACTCTACTCACACAAGAATGTGTAGCTAGAACAAATGGTCACAAACAAATAAAACTATGTAAAAGAAATAGAGTTGTACATTCCTTTCTCTAATATCAATAGACTGGATGAACTAGAGTCATAATGTAGAATGGATAGATATTATTAGAGGAGTTATCAGTCACAAGATAATGAAAGTAGCAGAGGAAATCACCAGAAATATAGAAGCAACATGAACAGCAATACAATCAGTTACAACACAATTCTGGGAGGAAAAAAAGAAGGTATAGAAGCTAAGATGTGAATTAGTATTAGAATGTGAAAAATCATAGAGAATAACAAAAAGGATAAAGAAAAAACCAACAAGTGGCAACAAAAAATTTCCAAATAGAAGGAAAACATCACAAAATGTTAATATATCTATCACTGCCAAACAACTATGAATTGATCTAATAAACTATAATATGAAAAACATTCTACAAAACAGTTTCTTAATTAATTCTCTATTTTCAATAAATATTAGTATTAGTGGAATCTGAACATGCTAAAATTCACCCTATTTGGTGAACTGCAATGAGACATAAGGTTCAGAAGATACTAAGTCTATAGTTTTTTTCCTATTATAAATGTATTTTCATGCAATTAAATTTGTATATATAAGAAGATATTAATAATTAAATAAAAACTACAAGCATGACTTTGCCAACATCAAAAAAAAAAATATATATATATAGCATTTTTATAAAATAAGTAAAAAATATTCTTAAATAACAACAATAGATATAAACTAATAAAAAAATCAATAGATAAGAATAATGGTATATATATAAAAAATAAATAAAATAAATATAAATAATATTAAAAATATTATAAATAAGACAAATTAACAAAGTCTTATAGAAAAAATACTAGAATAGGAGATAAATATACTAGAACTATATAAAATAAAACTAAATTAGATTAATGTACAATAGGTTTTAATAATCAAAAGACCTATAAATATTTTTATAATATTAATTAAAATATATCTTTTAAAACAAGAGTCAGCATTTCAATTATAAAAGATCTTCAGTAAACAAACAAACCAAAAAAAAAAAAAACTCTTTTCTACTCTTATCAAAATTCGTAAAAATTTTCTTATTAGAAAATTTTTGAAAAAGAGGGAGAATATTGTTTTTATTTTTTATTTATATCTAAATCACAACGATAACAAATATCTCAGGGAAAATAAGCTTTCCATATGGTGCTATATTCAAGTACATAGGATCAACTGAACAGTTATCTCAAGTAAAGGAGCTCTTTTTCAAGTGGATAGGTCAAGCTTCTTCGGTCTGTTTTAGTAACTCTAAATGACAAGTTCTTGCCATGCAACCTGTATCAGGCTCTTCTAACAAAAAAAGAAAACATCAACCTAGAAAAGGTAAACAACAGGGTGGCAAAAAACCTGGTATGCCTGCTGACAAGCAAATTATAAAAAAACAAACTCCACGTCCTAAACCATGCAAGTGTTCAGAGTACGGCCTTGACTTTACCAGCCATACCGCCAGGAAAAAACACTATAACGGAACACACAAACAAGGCACAACACAAACAACTATGGAGATTGAAACAGCTGAAACTTCATGGAAAAAAGCGAAGCGTAAAGCAACCACTCTCGAGCCTTTTCTTTCACAACACGAAGCAATACCGGAAGGTACTCAGGGAACCAGACGTAGTATTTTGGTCAATTATTTGACTTATCCAATTGAAAGGAACATCCAAAAACTGATTGAGCATGATGGCAATCAACCTGGCAACTACCAGATTACTACCGTTAAAGGTAAATTTGATGTCAATGACTATGAGCCATTCAATGGTTCTTTTGGTTTAACCATGAGAGGTAGGTTTCAAACAATATTGAGACCTACCACAGCCCAGCTCAACAATCTGATTCGAGATGGTCTAGATCCACAAATACATGACTCTGTATTCAAAAGCAGATACCATAATCTCTTAAAGGAAACAACCCCTGATTGGGATTGGGGCTCCTGTTTTGATTAAAAAAGTAAATATTAAACCGGTAGGATGCTGATTAGTATGCGCAAATATGGATAATGCTTTTTATAGGGAGACCTTAATGGGAGAAGTAATTCACATATCACACTGAAGTATTTAAAATCTATAGTACAGGTTAGAGTATATACAATGGTCTGATAACTGGATTACTTTTAAAAATTGTTCCAGGAAAAATTAAAATAGTATCGTGTACCCTTATTATACACCTTAGCACAGTATGAGTTGTTTTTGTATATTATATGTAGATAGTAATTTACTTAACATAAATAGCTCACATAGTTTATATTTATCATGTAAATCAAATGTATACAAACATATTAATATGTATAATCTGAAAATACAATTAATAAAGGGTATAGAATGGAGACTCCTCAGAAGAAATAAAACATGGATCAACACAGAAAAAAACAAAATAATAGACTGGCAAAACACCTTTAACTGCCTCAATCCCAGCAACATTAATCATGGAAACACATCTACAACTGACTACAGCACTCAAAAATTTCTCTGGAATGATGAACTACCCACCATGACCAAGCTGAACCGATGTAAACCACACATATATAGAAACAAAGAGTGCATCAAATGTCACGAAACAGAAACTACTTCCCATGCCTTCTCATGTATCACAACATGGAAAACACATAGGCGAAAACTAACAAATATTTTCATACTTAATATGAAAAACTGCAAAGTATCTATTACCACTTCACCTCTCCATCACATAATAAGGGACATGTCTTTTAATAAATCTGACCAAGCGATCTTAGATCTCATCAAAGGCATCATCAGAAAAGATATCATCCTTGCAATTAACAACCATATCAACTCACATACAATATTACAACCTATACTTCAAAAGTGTATGAATCAATGCAGAGAATTTCTACACTCAATATGGAAGGAGCGATGTAAACACACTGTAGAATGGAAAATGGCAAACAACATCACCAAAAAAGACAAACATTCTAAAAGCCATACTCAAGTACAACTACCACCAGATGCCATATTATCTAAATTACTAATCAAAGACCAATATGTAGACCTGGTTAATCGCTACATAGATTGATCATTTAAGGGAATCACAAATCCTTTCACAATTTTTTTCTTTTCTTTCTCTTCTAATTTCAACACTAATTAGTCATCCTTGACATGTTAGACCCGCAGCAGATGGCAACAAGTCGATCGGTAAGAAGGATAATTCCATCTTTAGATAGTTGAATTTGTATTTTAGAAAGACATAAAAATTGTAAATGCATAATAATATGAACACAATGAATCTTTCTTGCAAATAAAACAAGGATGAGCCAGTTATATAAAAAAAAAAAAAAATTAGAAAAGATCTTAAAAAAAGTAGTATAAATAAAAAAAAAATGTATAATTATTGACAATATATTTATAAAAAAAAAAAATATGTATTATATAAATCTACTGTATATTTTATTTTTATTTTTTTTTTTATAAATCACAACTGATATTAGATGCGAGACTTTATTTGGCAATTTAATTCCATTGTCATTACATCAAACATCTCTATATATGCAGATTAATGCTAACCTATCGTAGCAATTCTAACTAGATCTACTACTACTTCAAAAGTGGGCATATCGAGCTAGTGGCTAGATGATTAATATACAATTATAAACAGTGATGCTTAGGCTAGTTAGTATAGGGCTTATATGACTATTTTTGTATTGAAATTCATTAAACTAGATCTGTTAGATATACCTGACAGGATGTATACACTCTTCAATATTTCCAGATATTATTTGCTCAGACTTTAGAAGGAAGCATGTTGCTCTCTTTATCATCACCTGTGGCATCAGATCAGTCCCTATTAACTGATTTTCAATTAAGTGAAGCACCAGATTGGGATATCCTGAGCTAGAAGGGTGGGGGTTCTGGAGGCTGCTAGGGTAGGGTGGACTGGTAGCTTTATATAGGAGATTAGACCAGAAGCCTTACTTCGTACAATCCTTCCAGTAGTATAGCCTTAAGTTTCAGCTCCTAATTGACAGAAGGTCAGAAGTCCTATCTTCATACAATCTAACCTATTTCGAACTGGTTTCAGATAATTGGGTATGACTTTCACAGGAAATCCGGTAAACCTGATCAAAAGGATAATTTTGATTTTTGGTCCTTAAGTGGTATTGAATTTCAAACCTTGTAATTGAGACCTGGAAGCCCTATCACTGTGCTATTGACCCATAGGTCCTACTGTATATTTATTGGATAAACAAAAATATAAAAAGATATAAAAAAAAGTAGTTAGTTCTATTAAAAAAAATATAAACAAAGTGATTATACAATAGTAATTAAGACTTTAATATAATATACAATCTATTAAAAGATAAAAATTTATTTTCTAAAGTAAAAAAAATTCTTATATTCAACTTTCTTAATAAAAGAGATTCTCTGAACATATAAACTATATATAAAGGCAAAAAAAAAAACACCAATAAGATAAAACTCAACAAATAGTAGTAGAACAAACTATATATAGATATTATATAATTTAATAAATTATAATTTAACAATTAAAAATATAAAGGACCTGTGGGTTAATAGTCCAGTAGAAGCACTCCCAAGTTATCAAGTGCTGTTTCTAAGTTCAATACCATTGTGAGGCAGTATCACCTAAGCCTAGGTAATACAGAAATATATTATCCATCTCATGATGATGATCACTGCCACCTGTGACTAAGATTCTGTCCAATCATGGAATAAATCAAAGATTATAAGATGCTTCAATCAGTTTTAGTGTGAAGCCACTTCATCATAAGACAGGTTTCAACAAGCTCCTGTAGATAGGCCAAAAATCTACTTGCCAAAAAAATTCGGGGACTAATGGCACCTAGGCACATTAGCAAAAGAAAAGAGTCTCTATCAAATTGGATAATCTGTCCAAGACTTCATATGGTCACCTATAGGCAGGCTATAATAGGTCATGTAAAAAGGGTACTCAAATGGGATGAGATGATATCTAAGACTCCACATGAATATTTTATAGATATACTGTAATAGATAGTGTAAAAAAAAATATTTGACGAGATAAGATATGAAAGGGGTCTTAGGTCAGAACCAGCCAATGGGCAAATATATATGACAAAGGCCTAAACATAGATAAAGTAGATAGTAGGGCTTCTTCCAGCAACACACCACATGGGTCACATGAAAGACTATGAAAAATATGTTTATTGTAACTATTAGCTACTATAAAGGAAAAGATGGGTAGAGTTATAGAATCTAAAGTAATATAGCCTTTACTATAGTCTGTAATTCAATTGTACCTCATTAACTCACTATTATTCTCAATAAACTGGGCCTCTATATCTCCTGTTAAAAAAAACAAATATACTGTATATAAAAAATATCATAAGAAATTATTATATTCTAATTTTAATAATTATATTTAACAAAACCTCTTTATAAGAAGTAGAATCATTGGACTTTCCATATATATATAAATAAATTGATATAAAAAAACTTTTTCAATAATATAATAAGCTTTCTGTAAAAGTTTAGATTAAAAATTCAAAATATTATTAAAATTTATGTTTCTAATCAAAAAAAAAAAAAGATCAAACAAATATACTATAAAAAATTTTTGAAAAATTATTATATAAGTCAATCTTTAACAAACTTGCAATCAAAAAATTAATATCTCCTAAAAAAAAAAAATTATAAATACAGTCCCAAAGTTTTTATTACAAAATAGTCCTATAACCAAAAAAACGTTTCAATAATATAAAAATATCAAAAGAAATAGACAAGCTATAGATAATGATGAGCCCCTAAAGTATTTAGCATATAAAATTTCGCAGATCACTTATGTCCCTTTTTGAGGGACATAATTCATAGCTCTTCACTTTAATAGGGACAAAGGTCAAGAAATGCTATAAATCAATGATTTAGATAATGGAGAACAATTGTGGATAGTTTTTTTATGGTTATTAATTTAAAAATTTTAATTTTTCCTAGTGAGGGACATTTGACTTATGTTTCTGCCTCCCCCTTTAGGAACCCATCTTTAACTATAGGTCTTCAGCTCAGCTATAGAAAAATATAATAACATTTATAATCCAAATTATTAGATTATAAACTGCTGTATCTAGTATAATATTTCTAATATGTTATGAAGATTTTCAAAGAAAAATTTAAAACACAATAGGTCTCAAGTTTATACTGTATATTAAAAACTAAAAGAAAAAAAAATATTATTAAAACTATTTTAAAATAATAATATGATGATTTGAGAAACAATTAGAGAAAAATAGTTAGTTTCCTAACAAATCAAATTAGAAGTAAAATATTGCTTAATAAAATCAAGCTCAAGTAAATGATACCAAATATATTATAATATAAAAAAAAAAAATTAAAAAAAATCAGTTATAATAACTTATCAAAAGATTAAAAAAAAGAATACAAATCTAAATATTATATTTAAGAAGCTTAATATAATAAATTATTTAAATTAATTTCTTAAAAAATATTAGATAAAACACTTTATACACTTTAAAATAATAAAGCTCTAGAAAGAACATAAATTAGATATAAAATATTAAAGAAATTAAGCTAGAAAGAAAAAAAAATTTAAAAAAATGCTTAATAACTTCTTGAGATAAAAGTTACTTTGATATAATATAAATAAAGTAATATATATTTTATAGTTAAATCAAGGCCATGGGATTGTAAATTGTTAGACCAGACTTATTGTTTTATTAGAAATTACAAAAAAATGTTCTATCAAAGTTCTTACTAATAAAATAAGAAATATTTGTAAAAGTAATAATATTCTTAAAGAGTTTAACTATATAGAACTATTAAGAAAAAGTATAGCAGAACCAATTCAAATTCATAATAATATTTGTAAAAATGTTAAAAAAATAAAAAAAAACTGTAAATACTTTTTAGGATATAGTCGAAACATATAAAGTAATTAGTTTAAAAATATTAGTAAAGTAAAAAAAATTAAAGATTTAAAAGGTTTTATAAAAATCATAATAAGCTTTTTTGAAAATAGAGAAGTTGGATTATATTTAAAAGTGACTTTACAAAATCTATAGTAATTAAAGATAAAATTAATCAAAAAGAACCTATTTTACTACTATTATAATAAATTGTTTATAATTCTTTACTTTTCAAGATTTAGAATAATATCTAAAAAGAATATAAAATATTGGTTACTTGAAATATAGATTTAAAAGAATAAGCTACTAGAAAGTTAGAATCAAAACATATAAGATAGCCTTTATAAATAATAAATATAAATAGTAAGATTCAAAAAGGATGTAAAAAAGATTCTAAAAGTTGCAAAAATCTTTTATAATATTAAGAACTCTTAAATTAAATAATAACAAATCAGTTCTAGTAACTATTGATAACTCTAATTGCTATTCCAAAGAAGTCCAGACAAGTATTAAAGAAAAAGTGATTAAAAACTCAATAAAACAGAAAAGGTTTAATTTTTAAAAATTTGAATAGATAACCAAAAGACTACTATCCAACTTAAAAAAAGTATATTTAAAAAAGTTAATATTGTAACTAGAATCCTTAAAAATAAAACAATAATAGACAAATAAACTTTTTATATTTTAAATAGAGTATTAATATTAGAATAGAATTTAAAATACAATACTATATATTGTCTTAAAAAATATAATATATAATATCTCAATGGCAATATATATAAAACTTTTTAAAAACAAGTGTGTTTTATATAAATCTATATCAAATAGTATAATTTATTATTCAAAAATTCATAATTTGAAAAGTATTTGAATGCTGCAACAAAAAAGTTAAATAACAGAACTATGCAATAGATTAAATAATTCTAAATTAGTAAAGGTTATTTAAATTTAAACAAACATAAGTTAAAAATTAAAAGCTACTTAATTTACTAATATGTAAATTATTAAATTCTTTACTAAATAGAGACAACTTTATGCTCTAAGTAATTAAACTGGCAAAAGACATGGAAATAATCTTTCAAAGTTGAAAATAGTAAGATATTTTTGAATAGAATAAGGGAAACAGTCTAATTAAGAAACACTTTATACTAGAAAAATATAAAAAGGTCATATAATTATTTAAAAATAACAAACTAATATATATAAATCAAATACATGACCAGGAAATTAAGAAAATAAAAGAAAAATAATTGTTTCAACTTTTATAGAATATAAGTAAAAGATTTAGATCTGAATAGTTTCAAATTATAATACAAAATCTCTTGGAAAAATAGTTATAGCAATCTATAAGAATCTAGAGAAATGACTATATAAAATAAAAACTGAAATATCTTATAATAAAAATCAATTATAATAAATAATATAAAATGTAAATAGTAATGAAAAATAATAGAGATTAGATAGTTTGGAAAAATCTGAAACAAGAAAAAAAAAACAATAAGCAATATTAAAATATTTTATTTATTATAATATTAATAATAACTAGTAAATTAGTTTACAAAGATATCTTAAATGCTCAAAAAATATAATATAAAACAATAATTGTATTATAAAAAGAAAAATAAAAGATACAGTATATTTACAATACTATATCTCAATATAAGAAAATTTACTAGAAGAGTATAAGAATCGAAGATCTCAAATTATAAAATGGCACTTGAAAAAAAATTAAAAGAGTAATTTATATTGGACAGAGTTTACTTAATATTCTTTTCAAAATAATAAAATAAATCATGTGAAATTGAAATCTAAAAAGAAATTATTATCATTAAAAAAATATATATATAAATTAATTAATAGAAATACTTCAACACAATTTTGAATTCAAAAAAAAGTTAATTTTTTATTTTAATAAATCACTTGTTAATTATAAAAAAGAAAAAAGAAATATAAAAGTTGTTTGAATTCAGATAAAAAAAATAAAAAAAGAAACCAAGTTCCAAACAAAAGTAAACAATTGACTCTCCTTTATAAGAGCTGAACTAATAACAGTTCTAATTATATTTCTGATAGTTCTTATCAATAGTGCTATCAAGATTTGTATAGATAATTAGGTTTATATATTTAAATAGAAAATAATAAAAAAAGAAAATTCAAGAAATATATATAAGAGATGTTTAAAAAAAAAACTGGTTCTTTTAAGTATAAATAATAAAACTAATAAAGAAAATGAATATAGATTTAAAACTTATCAAAATCAAGGCATATGTCAATGATCCTTATAATAAAAAAGCAGGTGCTTTAATTAAAGAAATTCTAAAGCTCTTATTTACAAAATGAAAAAATTCTAACTCATAAGATCACCATAGTAATTAAATAGTAAAATAAGATCTTAAATAATTTAATTGGACAATTCATCAAAAATATAAATAATAAATTAATAATCTACTAGTGAATATAACAAAACAAAATATAAAAAAAATGGAGTTATTAGATTTTAAAGTAACAAGTTTATATATGAAATTCAATATATAAAAAAATAAAATATATGTAAATATAGAACATGTTTTTTTAAAAATCATAACAAAAAAAATTTTTTTATTAAACTAATCAATAATAAACTATTGATATTTAGTAAATTAATTATAAGAAAATCTAACTTTTATAAGCAAATAAAATATATTGCATACAATTAATAGAATAAAACAATAGAATATTTGCAAAAATATTAAGCTTATAAAAATCAATTATAAATAATATAAAGTAAAAAAATAGATGAAATATTTAGAAACAAGATCTGTGGATCAATAGTATAGTGGTAGTGCTCCCAGGTTGCAATCACAAGATCTGTAGTTCAATACCACTTAAGGACCAAAATCAAAAATTACCTTTTGATCAGGTTTGACCAGTTATCCTGTGAAAGTTATATCCGATCATTCAGAACAAGTTTGAAATCAAGTTAGGCTACAGGAGGATGGGTCTTCTGACCTTTCATCAATCAGGGGCTGAGATTTATGGTCGTACTACCAGAAGGATTGCATGAAGAAAGGCTTCTAGTCTAGCTTACCATAGACACCTCAAGACTCCTGCCCTGGCAGTCTCCAGGACCCACTCTCCTAGCTCAGGATATCACAATCTGGTGCTCCGCTTAATTGAAAATCAGTTAATAGAAACTGATCCGATGCCACAGGTGATGACAAAGAAGGTAATGTGCCTCTTTCTGAGGTCTGAGCAAATAATATCTGGGAATATTGAAGGGTATTACACATCCTGTCGGGTACATAAAAAAAGGACTAGTTTAGTGAAACAATAAAAAATCTTATAAGTTTAATACTAACTAGTCTAGCATAGCCGTTGATAACTATGTATTAACCTAGGTAGATCTGCCCACTTAAGGAGTGGTAGTAGGTCTATCTAGAACAAACCACGATAGGTTATCATTAATCTGCATGTATGTAGAAATATATAAGTTTGTATGAGATTATTGATATAATGCTGAGAATTTCATTATCCAGACATTAAGTTAATTTTTAATAAATAGCTCGCATCTAATACCAGTTGTGGTTTAAAAAAAAAAAAAAAAAAAATGAAATATTCAGAAATCAATTCTTTCTGCTGATCATCTGACCATACATAAAAAAGATATTTGCAAGAAGTTTTTATACTTCCTTGCTAATAAAGTCTTAATACTTTCCTTAAAACAACTTGAAATAAGACTTCAAGAGTCACTTTCACCCTTCCCCTATTGTTTACAAACCTCTTCACTCAAAAACTTGACTCTTAGTGCTCAAGAAAAGTCAAGCAATACCTTTGATACCAATGGCAAGAAAGTTCTCAAAGGAAGAAGAACCAACTATGAAGTACCAGAAGGCCTATTTAACCTTTGAAGTGAGAGGTATATAGAGGTTTTTGATGACAAAAGGACTTATTTTTCTCCTTCCAGTCACTTGTGGGTCTCTTAGAGCTATCGCTTTCATGGTTTTCTAAGGAATTTTGTCTACCTCAGTTTGATCCTGAATTTTTGATAAAATAAATCCTCACCAAAGGTGATTGGTTGATATGAAACATGTCAGTTTTTGAAATATAAACAAGCTCCTATTGGTCACATTCACATGTCTCAATATATCATTGGTAATATAGAAAAAAAAGTTCTAAAAAAAGTGTCCCCTCTAATCGTGTATATTTAATCTTCAGGAAATAATATAATATCGAAAGGTGAGCAATAAGTATAAAAAGAAGATTCAACTCTCATCTCTCATTAAGTTCCTCAGGTGGTGAAAAGGCTTTCTTGAACAAAAACTGAGGTCTTCAAGCTTCTATCCCAGTCAGGCAAAGTTTTTGAAAAGATTTTTTTATCCCGGTCAGATAAACTCTTCTGTAATATAGCACTAGTCTTAACAGTAATAAGCGAATCCATATATTGGAAGAAGGATAAGTTCCTTAAACATTCTTCTTGAAGTTACTTTCAGGAATAGCTAAGTTCCTCAAATGTTATAAAGCTCAGAGAATATCCCAATCAGGCAAACTTCTTTTGAGAGGAAACTATGAAATGGAGCAAGAACCTTTTGAAGAGCTTTGATTTGCATTCCTCCCTTTTTTTCTAGTGCCAACTTTAGTAATTCATCATTTTTCGGGATAACTTACAGGGACAAACTGTTGGCAATGACCTGGTTGACTTAGAGGCACTATTTCCAAGCTACTAGGAAGTGAAATATTGTCTCTTAAATCTGACTTAGAGTATCTAGTTTAGACTTAATTTTTTTTAATCTGAACTAGCTTAGTGGACTCCTCTTATTTTTTAAGTAGTGTAGTCCTTTAACTAATAATGTACAACGACAAGTTAGTCATTTTGTGAAAGTCTGTAAAATATTTAGGTATTTCTCAATATCTCAATAAAGACATGTCATTGTGACATGATTGCAGGTTAAAAAAAAAAAAAAAAAAAAAAAAAAAAAAAAAAAAGAAAAATTTGGAAACTTAAAAAAAAATTAAAAAAAAAAAAAAAAAAAAATTA
>CAJVPT010000997.1:0-24189 GCA_910592055.1 Acaulospora colombiana
ATAGTTATAGTTTATAAAATAGCTTTGTAAATAAAAATTGTGTAATGCATATAATCAATAAAATGGGCAACGTTGTGCGTATAAAAAAAAAAAAAAAAAAAAATGCTCAAAGTACCATAATTTCCTCAAGTAATAGGCAAAAAAGTTCAACAATAGTTACTTAGCATACAAAAAGAATACCCCAATGACTTTATTCCATAATGGATCAGCTATTTACATAAAATAATATGAGTACACAAAGTCATTGCCCAGGCTATGACTCACAGAAAACAAAACCAAGCAATCAAATAAAAAATAGCAACTAGACAACTGTTTCTGATAACCAATAAAAGAGCAATGATAAACAGCATCATGAATAGACTTTACAAGGCCATCATTCTAGACAAATTAATCATGGAGGAAGAGAAACCAACATAATAACAAATCAAAAAAAATCAAATCCAGGGTTAGGAAACACTTTCAACAATGGACACCTGTCACAAATATCAAACAACAACAGAATATCCAGTATGAGAACAAGAATACTCATCTAAAGATTTCATTGATTCCAAATGGTACTGCTCAATAATTACAGAAATATCAAAAGAAGAACTAAGGAAAGCAATCAGAGATAGAAATAGCAAATCAGCACCAGGAAGAAATCAAATTCCATATCTAGCCTCAAAAAACTAGGTGAAAAGGCCTTAGAAAAAATAAGAAATATTTTCAACTGTATCATCAAGGAAGGTACAACCCCTATAAAATAGAGCAAAGGTAGCATTTACCCTATACCCAAACCCAAAGACTGGCAAAACAACTTGGATATCACAAGACCCATCATCTTTTTAGATGCTGGAAGGAAAATTTCACCAAAATCATTACTGACAGAATAGCCTGATATTTAAAAGAACACACAATCCTATCAGAATTAAACTGGATAGCTCTAACAGAAAACAGTACACAAGAACCTATTCATATTATCAATACATCATCAAATATACTAAAGAAACCAAAAAATATATCTGGATCCTTAGTCAAGATATGTCAAAAGTCTTTGACTCTGTAAACCTGAAAATAATTACCAAAGCTCTTAAACAAATCAAGATCCCAATACCAATAATTAATAAACTCATAAACATTCTTATCCAAAGACAGAACATTGTATTGACATACTATAGACCCACAGAGAAATATGAGGTCAAAGATGATATTGATCAAGGTGACACAATTTCTCCCCTCTTATGGTGTATTTTCTATGACCCCCTAATTTCCTACATTGCTAAAAACTTCTCTGGCTATATTATTACCATCAAAAATTGTAGAAAAATCAAAAAAGAATGGCTATAAAAAAAGGTATGCACATCTGTCAGTGTATATATGGATGATACTACCTAAATTACTGACAACAGAAAGGAAATGCAACAAATCATAGAAAAAAGCTAAGGAATTCTATTATATAAATAATATAAAATCAATTCCCAGAAGTTCTATCTCCTTATTATAAATGAACATGACAGTGATTTCAATTAAGGCATAATAATGAAAGACTATATAATATATAGTTGCCCCCCAGAAACACCTGTCAGAATTCTAGGAGTATAGTATGACAGTTCTGATAGAAAAAATTACAAAAAATCCTAATTCAACAGAAATTCAGGAAAACCAAATCCCTGTTAGTAATAAAAAATCTGACAGATAAATAGATGCAATATATAATCAACCACATACTAATTCCTAGCACAGAATACTTATGCAATGATATGATGCTCTCTGAAAAAGTATGCAACCTACTCATGAGCAGTATTATATCCATCTTCAAACATAAGCTAGGTTTAGCCAGAACAGCCCCAAACAATATACTTTTCAACAAATATGAATACAATATTATATATCTTTGGGACAGACAACTATTTCTACACTCCACTAATTGATGCAATAGAATCAACAAATAGAACAAATCAGATAACATAGCAAGAGCTAGATTACAATCTATTTAGAACAACTTTTGATCAATACAGTCCATCTTGAACAAACTAGAATATCCACTAATAAAACTAGAAAAGAACCTCACACACAATATAATCTGGTTCATAAGAAGATATGGCTTCACCTTCTCACTCATCCCAAATATAGATAGCTTGGTACTCTTCTCACTCACCCCAAATATAGATAGCTTGATACTTATAAAAGAAATAGATACACTAATAAAAAGAATTATGAGCAAACAATTCTATTTAAAACATCGCCAGGAACTAAAAAAGCACAACCTCATATTTATTGGCCAAATATTAAACAGAAGTAAAACCAAGCCCCTGGACTGGTATCAAATTATCAAGATGGGAAAAAAGCAGTTCCGGGCCCAACCTCCAACTTGTTCAGACTATTAGCAGAAAGTTAAAAAGATCAATTGAAAGGAAGAAAATTCCCAACTTCCTAAATACCTTATCAAATATTTTCAAACAAGGAGCTACAACATCTGAAACCTCTACTACCAGACCACATTGGATCTGCACCACCAAGGAAGGTAAGGTAGTAATTGAAAAGAAACAATGAAAAATTGACCAACACATAATCAATATAGATATTACACTCAGAAATCAGAAAGCTTCCCCTTGAGGCATGCCTGGACTGTAATATCAACACACTAGATAACAATACTGATGAATGCAGTTTTACTGATACAAAATAATGATCAATTACCCTACTAGTGCAAAAAAGTAAAATATCAACAAATAAAATCAATACTGCAAACAGAAAATTCCAATGAAGAAATAGAGTATCTTTCAACTCCTTGAATACCATACTTTTGAAATATACTGCACAAGATAATATAAACCAACAAGAAGTCAAAACTGAAATCACAATTTCAACAAGGCTACAAAGAAGCTTAGAAAAACTAACTAACATAATAAAAGGTCCTATAGACAGTCTCACTGCCCTAAAAACAATTAAAAAGAAACTAAATAACTATGCAATCTTTGATATCTATACAGATAACTCCCTAATCAAATTCAGAGACAAAAACTACATAGGACTGGAGTGGATAATTATCATTTCAGATTAAAAGACATATCCTTTCTAGGAACAGATAACTAGACACCCCTCTTCAACCAGGGCAGAAATAGCAGCTATTCTAACAGCTCTTAGCACCTTACCTGAACCAACACTACAAATGTATTCACTGACAGTCAAGCAGCAATCAATGAAATCTTGAAAACACAAAGAAAAAGCACCAAAAAGATCATAAAAATACAGAAAAACTACAATATACTGTTACAAATTTCAGAATGGAGTAAAGTAAAAATATAAAGCTGTTACTCTTTAAAGTGAAAGGTCACTCAGGAATTGAACACAATGAAACAGTAGACAAACTAGCACAAATCTATCCTTGGAAGGTTATGCTATTAGGGAAAAATGAAATTGAGATAGCAGGAATACATAATTAATGTATTGGGATAGCCCTCCAATGGAACAACATCCCTACTGAAGTTCCTATAAAAATGATTACAAAAAAGCTAATAAGTGCTATACATCTGGAAAAATGAAGATTATAAATAAAACAAGATATAATTTCAGTGACAGAATCATCAAAGAAACAGATTGGCCCACAATCACAACATACTTGCAATCAATCAAGATAAGCGATCACTACACAATCTGAGAGGACCAAAAGTTAAGAAAATTTTACCTTAGCATATGAAATAAGGAACTATTAACCAAAAGCAAACTATATGCAAAAGCTTCATTATTATACCAAAACAAGGATTGCTTGATATTCAAAGAACCTGAAACCAATACATAGTCCTTAATGTGCCTACAAACTAGACAAAACACTGAGATATTTATAATCAATATGATAGTTAAATGTATGAAAACACATGTAATTACAGACAAATTATTGAGGAAAAGCTGCATATCTCTAATATGCACAAAAATTATCAAACATCTTTATCAAATATGGACAAAAAGATGTAAGGCTTTTCAAGAATGGAAAATATAAAATGGTATTACAAAATAAAAGGAGAAGAAGTTCAAATATAAATCCAAAGAAGAAGACCCCATCTTTACACAAAGAGAATAATTCATAAAAGACCAGTTTGTATACCTGGTCAACAGATTTATAATACAATGGATAACAAATACAATAGACAACTTTTACATCTTCGAAATTATTTTAGCACTAGCCCAGCTTTGACAGGTTAGCTTTCACTAAAGGAGTAGTAACAAGCTTCAAGGTGAGTTCCTCCTAAGAGAGGTTATCTCTATTTAGTTTTATTTAATAGTAGACTGGTAGTGTATTCTAGAAAAATTCAATGTAATAATACTGCATAAATACAAATAAAACAAGGCTGAGACAGCATTTAAAAAAAAAAAATTAATATTCTTATTGATACTTAATTAGTGTAGATTACTTATTAAATGTAACACATATTATTTTTACTATAAATCAGGCAACCCAGGAGGTCCGGGAGATCCAGGAGGCTCAGGAGATCTAGAAGATCCAAGTGATCCATCTTTTCAAGTAAATAAGCAATCATAATTTTATTAAAATTAGGATAAGTTTAAGTATAACTTCATTTAATTTTGGAAGTTAGAATATAATTTTATTTGACTTTTTGAAAGA
Organism: Acaulospora colombiana; assembly: GCA_910592055.1. Lineage (NCBI taxonomy): Eukaryota > Fungi > Glomeromycota > Glomeromycetes > Diversisporales > Acaulosporaceae > Acaulospora > Acaulospora colombiana. The sequence goes on from CAJVPT010000997.1 coordinate 4,604, forward strand.
TTGGATATCTTCTTTAATTTTAGAATTAAAGAAATTGTTCTAGTTTTCTTGATTTATTAATAAACTTGGGTTCTAAGTAAACCATAATACTTGTGAAACACTATGTAATACTGATTTAAAAATTTTTGATAAATCTATTCTTTTATACATTTTTATTATTATAAATCACTTCTTTAATTCTTTCTTTGAAAATTGTTCTTTTAAAAACAATTTCACTTGAACACATTAGTCAAATATAAATTGATCACAGTAAGTCTCTTTTACTAAACAAAATCTCTTTAGTCTTAATAAAGATACGAAATGTCTTCAAATACTCCACTATTGATTCTTTTTTCTTTAAGAGCTTTTTTCTATTATTAATAAATATATTTCGTGATTTTTATTAATCATTAAAGATAGATTTTTAAAGAGAGAGTTAGAAACAAAAGTCAAATTTTCTCATTAGAAAACATAAAAATTTTTAAATTAACAACTATAAAAAAACTAATCATTGTTGTTTTCTATTATCTAAATTATTAATTTATATATTTTCTAACCTTTGTTCCTATTAATATAAAGAACTATAAAATTTGTTTCTTAAAAAGAGACATAAGTGATCTTTGAAATTTTATATGCTAAATACTTTAGGAACCCATTATTATGGATTACTAAAAAATAAATTTATTATAAAAAAGAGTTGCAAACAAGAAAAGAATAATAGAAATAACTTTGGAAAATAAATTTTCAAGTTGTTTTAAAGAGAGTATAAAGATTTTATCAATATAGAAGTGAATATTTCTTGTGAACATCTTTTTTATATATAGTTAGAGGATTGGTATAAAGAGTTTTTTGTGAAATATAAAATAAATATTTTTAATATTATTTTTATTTTTTATATAATAATTAATTTATTGTTATTTATTATTAATTAAAGAATTAAACAAAATAAAGTTTAAATTTATATTTTAAGTCAGATTTAAAAATATGATTTTTTAAATAAATTTATATTTGATATTTATTTATCAAAATTATTATTACATATTATTTAAAAAATAATAAATTGCAAATAAAACTAGAAAATAAAAAGAGTAAATATTCAGATTTAAAAAAATTCTTAATTAATTTAAAAATTTTTTTAAAAAGAGTTGGTTATTGAAATATTTTTTTGTCTCGAATATTTAAGAATCTTATATAATAGTCAAGCTTTATTAAAAATATTTAAAAAACTTAATTTATAATAAAATATAAATTTACTTATTATATTTTCTATAATAATATATATCAAGAGTTTGTTTAATCAAAATAAATAAGTCTTTTCAAAAAAATTATTTAATTAATATTTTTTTTAAAAAATGCAGCAAAGCCATTCTTTATTGATTTAATTGATATAATAAAACAAGAAAAACTTCCTAACTTATATATCTGATTTACTTCTCAAATAAAGTAAAACAAAGGATGAAAATTTATCTTGTGGCTATTCTTACCCCATCAAAACTAGGGGAACTAGTGTAAAGACCACTAGTGCTAATATAAATTTCAATCCCTTAGAGGAGGGGATATTATTTAATTAATATAAAATCTGAAGATTTTACTAAAATAAGATTTTTCACTATTTGAGAATCCAATTGAGAAAAGAGATCAAACAATTCTTTTTATTCATTTCTTGTTTTTTAGTATCTAAATAGTTTTTTTTTTTAAGAACTTAATTATTTTAAAAAAAAATTCTTTTGAATACTTTTTTTATTTAATTTAAAATAATATTATTAGAGCATATAAATATAATCAATAGAAACTTATTTACATTTTACAAATTAACATATCCATATCAATTACTTTTACTATTATTTGATTTTGTAGCAATTATTTTTTCAATATATATTTTTAAATAAACATAACTTTTTTTTTTTTACATGTATTTAAGTTTATTAAATTTATATATCTTTATGGCTAATATAAAAAAATTTTAATCGATTACAGTATATGATTTTTATAATAAAATGAATTATATTTTTTAAACTCGCGCAAACAAAACACAGTAGATCATGTTTTAATATATGCCTTTTTTTTTCTGGTTTACGTATTTGTTGCTGTTTATTCGTTGAGATTTTATTATTTCTTTTGTGTAATTTATTTTTCGTAAAACATGACATGCAGTAATCATGTTTGTAATCAGGCTTTTTTTTCATCCCGTACAAATATAGCGTTATAGACCCATTGTACGACACTAAAAATCCACAAAGAAACTATATTGTACGTGTCAAAACAATATTAGGCGTCTTATTTATTCTAAAGAGATTGCTAGCACATGGACACGCCATGAATTTGTCGCGAGCAAACCGGTTGATTCTATAATCAAGTTTACTATATCAAGCATATTTCATCCGTGATTGTAATTCAGGATTTAACAGGTTAATGATTCTTTCCTTATTAGTCCACAAAGTCATGTCCCGGGACTTGCGTACTTCTTTTGGAAATGTACCAGACCCATTTTCGGACCAGAATAATATTAACGCGACAAACAAATACGTATACTGTAATTGGTCCTTCATACGCATTACTTGGGGTTTTTTTTTCTCATGTTCGTTGAGACATTGAAGTAATTATCTGATATGTTTGTTAGACAAGGATGTAACCATGATTTAATTAAGTGGATAAGCGAACTATCAATTATTAACCACTAGAAATAAAGCATTTATTAAGTAGGCGTTTTTATTATTCATTGACAAAATACCTGATTAATCTGTGTATGGGAGGAATGGAACTATCAAGAGATTGTGATAAATACGCGTCCGGAAACAAATTTAGATGTCCACTTTTCCTTCAACACTTCACATCACTTTTTGATTCTATGTTAAACACTTTATATTGTAACAATTCGCAATACTATAAACATTCTATATCATTTTCAACATTGCATAATACTGCAATTAATAACGATATTCTTATCAATACAATTTTTTAACCAACGCAGTTAAACAAATCTATATGAACTTATAATCAAAAACTTTCCCTTTATTTATAATAATTTTAATCGAGCGAGCTTTCATAATTATTTATAAATATTTAATATTTACACTTAATTTAAATATCAAACTTATCCTTTAACACCCGGTAACGATTTTTTTAAAAAGATTCAAAGGTAAAATCCGATACCTCATAGGCCGAGGAATAAATGATTTTACTGTAATAGCCTATGGAAGATCGACACTTCGGATATTTCGACATATTGGACCCGCTTGTGTGAATATATGTATTCTCGACATTAATTGTACACAAATTTTTTATCCTTATTGTCACTCTTCCCCTTCCTTGATGAAAGCATCTACAAGTATCTTTACCTTAAATTCTTTTTATTATTACTTTTTAACCCAAGTTCGCGAATCATTTTCTTATTTATGGAAAATATTTTAGTAACTTTTCAATTAGTTATAGTATTACCATTAGAACAGGAAATATTTTGCATGAAACTTTAAAGTTTACCGCAAAAAAAGTATACTATTAAGGAGAATTCCCTCCTTACTTCTTTCTTGACTGCTTACTCCTTGTAAGATAGACTTCTAGCTTGCATATATATAGAACAGGAAATGTTTTGCATGAAACTTCAAAGTTTACCACAAAAAAAGTATACTATTAAGGAGAATTCCCTCCTTACTTCTTTCTCGACTGCTTACTCCTTGTAAGATAGACTTCTAGCTTGCATATATGGAGAACAGGAAATGTTTTGCATGAAACTTTAAAGTTTACTGCAAAAAAGGCTTACTATTAAGGAGAATTGCCTCCTTACTTCTTTCTTGACTGCTTACTCCTTATAATATAGACTTCTAGCTTGCATATATGGAGAACAGGAAATGCTTTGCATGAAACTTTAAAGTTTACCGCAAAAAAGGTTTACTATTAAGAATTCCCTCCTTACTTCTTTCTTGACTGCTTATTCCCTATAATATAGACTTCTAGCTTGCATATATGGAGAACAGGAAATGTTTTTCATGAAACTTTAAAGTTTACCGCAAAAAAGGTATACTATTAAGGAGAATTCCCTCCTTACTTCTTTCTTGACTGCTTACTCCTTATAATATAGACTTCTAGCTTGCATATATAGGTAATTATTTTCGAAGGTGGTCAGGGATTTTACTGATTTTATAATAGTACTCCTAGAATTTATGTTGTATATGTATTATTCAAAAGATAGGAACCAAAAAATCAGGTATACATTTGTATCGTATTCAAAAATATCCTTGGAAACAGTAATTCTTAATAAAATATATTTAAAACGCGACAGGTTATATATGCATGAAACGAGTATGCGTTATTTAACTAATGATTTTTTATTCTCATTTAAAATTTTTCGATACGTATTCTTGTTAATTCTTTTTGATATAAAATTGCAAAGTCTATTCAAGTTATTCATAAAAATTTATTCAAAGAAAATGTAGGTGTTAAACATTCCTATACGAGCGAGCGGAACAAATCTTTTAATTTTCACCATCATCATTTCGTATCGACAATTTTTACGGCCTTCCAGACAGGGGAGAGTGTGTAATTTTTTTTGATAAAGGACTTTCGATATGAAACATACTATATTTTTTATTCACTTGCATGCGTAGTAATTAGCTCTTAAAAAATTCAGTTGTAATAAAAAATTTAGAAGGTTTGTCCTTAACTAATATAATTAATAGCTATAAAATTAGAAAATTTCGAAGTTTTTAACATATACTGTATAATTAAAGATGATAGGTTATTAGTGTTGTTTTTATTATTTATAATTACATTATATAAAATTTCGACTCGTTTTATTTTTTAAAGTTGACGTTCGCCACTTTTATCTTATTTTATAACAGGCATGTATTTCATAGACATTGTTGGCTATTATTGTCAGGTTAATATAATTTACGTACGTATAAAGATAAATTTATCACTTTTTATCTGTATCCTTGACTATAATTTGATTCTATATTTTGTAATGTTCTTTTTTATATTGTAATTTTTATTAATTTATATCATATAATAATTTTTCTAAAATTATTATAATAATTCTTTAACTATATTTAATATGCAACAATAAGATTAAAATATAACATAAATAATCATTTTTAATCCACATTTATACCATCATGGAATTCCTTTATAGAGGCATCAAATAAATATTTACAATATTACATTGATTATTGTGCATTATTTGTTAAATAATTAAACTACTTTAAAATTATAAAGAGTTCATTAAGTTAGTTTAGACTAAATAAAAAAAGTCTAAATAAAGTTTTCCTGATCAAATTTTAAAAAAATATTTCAATTCTCTAATAGATTAATACAATGACTTCCATTTGTTAGAATATTATTAATAGTTATTGTTAATTATTTTGAAAATCAAAAATTGTTAATTCGAGAATTTTAAGAAAAGATAATAATAAAAACTCTTCATAAAGATTTTTATTCAAGTTAAATACCTTGTTTCAAAAAGATTTGTTTAATTAAATTATTGTTTTTATTTTAAAATATACAAAAACTTATTTAATTCTTAATATATTATTTGAAAAATATTTAAAAAATATGTTTTTTATCAATATATAGAGTATTCTTTTTAACAAATATATATTATTCATTTATTTAAAAATAATATTTATATAATTCTAATTTTTTTATAAAAAGTTTTTTTAATGATTTCTTTTTTTTTTTGGTAATTTTATTGGAAAACAAGAGAAGTTAGCTTCACATACAAGAAAAAACTTTTACATACAAAATTCTTAGCTTTCAATCAAGCTTTATATTATTTAAAATCAATTGGTAATGAATATTATGTAGATATAAAGAAAATTTATTTGTCCTACATATAGTTTCTTTCTTTACAAAGGAAAAAAAAAATACAAGAATACTGATTCTCAGTAAGCTTTTTGAGATTCAACCTCAACTACACAAGCTTTTAGCCAGGCTAGTACAGTATAATATTTTTTTTAACATCAAGAAAAGTCTTGCAAACAATAACTCAAGCTAATAAATCAGTTTATACTCAAGATTTATAATATATAGGATAATATTCAAGCCTCTTTTACTTAAACACAAAATACAAAATCTGTTATATCTGTGCTTTTACAATAATAAGCTTATATAATAAACATAAACTTCAAACAAATATGTATTTTTTTACAACTTCACATGTTATATCTATTTTTAGATTTGATAAACAAGAGTCAATCATCTTTAAATAAAATCAGTGATAGCAAACAATAGACAGCTATTTATTTTTTGTAACATATAAACTTTAGACTATACTATCTATCAAAACAGTTATTAAGTTTTTCTATATTATATAACCTAAACATATTAATAAAAAACATAAGTTAATGCAAGTTATCAAAAAAAAGCATATATTATAAATATAATAATTTGACTTTCAAACAAATTTGACTAACAAAAGAAACTTTGAGCAATATAAACTATTTTCAATTTGGCTGCTACTCCAAAAACAATACAAAATTTTACTCTAAGCCAAACAGATACTCTATTTTGAATAATATATTGCTCAAATCCTAATTGTCGATTAGACTATCTTTATTAAGATCAAAATTCTTAAGTAATATATTTTTTTTTTTTAACCCGCAGTTAGGTTAGCATAGTGTGTCTTTATTGTATATATACAAAGATATTTATAGGATATTTGACTTTCATATACTAACTCACCCGTCATCATAAAACTATTTCTCTAGATGCAACTTAGGGAATGATATTTCACTCCTTAACTAACTTGGATAAATCCTCTAGTCAATTAAATCATTGCCTACAGGTTCAATTCTTAAGTAATATATTTTATATTTGTAAATTTAATAATAGGTGAATAATGAAGATTTTTTATTACCAAATATAAAATATAAATATTTTAATATAATAAAGCATAAGAAATAAACACAACATGCCTTATTTAAAATATCAATAGTCCAATCTATAATGAATAGCAATCCTTATAATATAGACCTAGAAAATAATACAAAAGTTAAATAAATTATAATAATAAAAATTCCTAATAATACTGAAATAGAAATAAGTAATAAGGAATTAAAAAATCAAATAGAGATAAAGGAGGTTACTAAAAAAATTAAAGAAATAATATTATAGAATAATTTGCCTACAAGACAAAAAATAGACTATTACTATTCAGTATTAATCCCTTTTATATTAAAGAAAATAGTAAATATAAAATAAAGATTTACACATTTAGACTTTCAGAAGAATCAAAAAATGAAAGCATAAATATCTTCAAAATATACTAAGTGTGCTAAAAGACTTTCAACTCTTTAAGAAGAACTTTTCTATAAAAATGCTTAAACTACATTCTTTTTTGAGAAAGAAAAAGATAAATTGTGATACTTGAAAAAATAAATAAAAAAGAATGCAAAAACTTTACTATTATTTTTCTAAATATAAAAAAATTGATGAACTTCTAGAATTTGATAAGAAAAAGATTCTTTAGCAAAAGATAGAAGAAGACAAGTTCTCATTAGTAGTCACTTTAGTTAATATTAATTGAAATCATATATATCAAAAAATTAAAGCTATCCTTTTTAAATATAAAAATACAACAAATATTGATAATATAATTACTCTTATTCTTAAAGAAGAATAAAAGTTCAAATTATATCCTATCATAGTTTAAGGATTTGAAAGAGATAAATATTCATATTAATAAGAAAACTATTTGAATTATCTTCACTTTTTTTCTTTTTTTTAATGCTTCTCAATCTCATTTTATTTGTATTTATGTAGTATTATTATAAAAAAGTTTTCTAAGATATATTACTAATCTATTACCAAATAAAACTCAATAGAGATAGTCTTTTTAGGAGATACTATCTTATAACTTGTTGCCACTCCTGTGATAAAAGCTAACTTGCCAAAATTAGACTAATGCTAAAATAAATTTCAAGTATATAGAAGTTGTTTATAGCATTTATTATTTATGGATTCATGAATTCATTGCCATTATTTTTATTAGTAATATACTGTATCTATATATTCATATAAGACAACTACCTTGGCTTCAATTACTTACATTACTCTTTGTATATAGATAAACAAATACAGTATATACTAACAAGTACTTATATATCTACTTATATTAATAATCTATATATATGAGTAATAGTATATTTAATAACTATATATAAATACTATTTTATCAGAAAACTGTGTAATTTCTTCTTAATTTTTCACAAACCAGTTTTATTATAAATAGTTTAGTTATCTGATTATTAAATTTTTTTATTCTGGACCTAAAATTTGGTTCTTTAGAGTGATTACAAATTTCTTTTTCCACCAAGATCTCCTGATTGTTAAGTTTGTATATTAAGGCATAGATATACTATATGTTTAAAGTATTGAAATTAGATGAGATCTTCAATTAATCTTTTCTCAGTGGCATTCAATCAGTTTAAGAATCTATTCTTCTTATTATCTGCAAGTGATAACACATTCTATAAAGAAAAATTTTACTTGATTTCAGATAGTAACTTGATCACAATCTTTGTATAGACCATTTTATATTACAGAAATTTTAATTTTTTAATAAAAACTAATAAAAATTGACAATTATCTTGATCTATACCAGTTATACTTGAAAACATTAGTTGGATATAGTTAGATTAATAAATCATTTTCTAGATTCTATTTTCTTTGATCAAGGAAATCATATTAGACCTCTAAAGGATTTGAAACTTTATTTTGAAATCTGACCTATAAAATACTAATTATTGTACTATTGACCTATAGGTCACCATTTTCACTTAATATAAACCAAATAATAAAGAAATTAATCAGATCATCAAATACTATAACTCTTATTCTCTAAGACTATATGGTACTTATAACACTACTATTAGTCAGGTTGCTCAATATTTAAATATGTCAATGTCAAAACATGTTTTACTTCTAGAAACTTACTTACACTCAGAAGATAAGGCTATACAGTTATATATTTCACATTATTGCAAGATCTAGAAAAAGCTCTAAAGTAATATATCTTTATGCATGGCCATAAACTTACATAAAGTACTAGAGAACCTTTAGAAAAGAACACAATCTACTATCTAACAAACAATACTATAAGAAAACTTTAGAATCAGATAATAAATCAATACAATTAGATATAAAATAGATAGAAGAATAGGGAGAACTAATATTAGGCACAATAAAAGATAATGACAAAAGTCTAATTTTAGAAAAGAAACTGATGAATTCAACAATAATATAAATAAATTATATATATTAATCAGGAATAGACCATTTATATATATAACTAAAACAAGGCAAGAACTTATATTTAAAAAAATTGGATATGCTCTACTAACAGGTAATAATAATGAATCTATCAACTTAAACAGAAGATAGAATCAAAGGATTAATTGAGAATTCAAAAATTCAAATAGCTTAAACTTTGAAAATAATAGTTCTATTTTTTGATAACAGATCTTGACTAATTTGAAAAAACTGAATATAAGAATTAGTAAAATAAAGCAACAATCCAAAAGATGTCTCTAGCTAGAATACAAAAGATGAATCCAATGATTATAAAACATACCAGTCTAATTATAGTTCCCTGAAAAAGGATTGAACTTCTAAAAGAAATCCAGCTTTTCTTATGAAGTAATAAATCCAAAGGCATGTATAATAAGCAATGATATATATAACAACAAATCCTTAAATAATACAAACTCTTTATAACCAACAGACTTATAGTGGAAGTAGACAACCAGATAGAAATCATCACAGAGCCAGAAGAGATCAAAAGGAAAGCTTCAGAACACTTCGCAACATGGACTAGCCCTAGGAAAACTCTACCAGTAAATACTTCGACCAGATGGTTAAGGCAATACGCACTAAGCAAAAGAATCCAAGACAATTGGTACAATGGTCTTACAGAATATATTACAGTAGAAGAAGTAAAGAAAACGATAAGGGACAGGAGCTCAAAATCAGCACCGGGACCAGATAGCATTCCATACATAGCTTACAAACATTTTGAATCAAAAACACTAGCTTGGCTTACATGTTTTTATAACAAAATTCTTACATAAGGAGAGATACCGAGAGAATGAAGTAAAGGATATATATACCCAATACTCAAACCAACAGAATGGCACAACAGGATCGGAATAACCAGACCTATCACTCTACTCACTGCAAGAAGGAAGATATTTATAAAGATCATTAGCGACCGCTTATCACACATCTGTAAAGAACATAACATCATCAATGAATTCAACTGGGTAGCTTTATCAGGAAGCAGCATACAAGGCTCCATACACATAATCAACCTGTGCATAGAACAAGCACACAGGGAAAGGAAAAAGCTATGGATCCTGAATCAAGATATGGCAAAGGCCTATGATTTTATCAATACAGAAATGTTGGAACAAGCTATGAGACACATCAAACTACCATCAAAAATAATTAACATCATACTAGCACTACTTAGAAAAAGAAAAAATCAGGTCATAACAACACATGGACTGAGTCCCAGCTACAAAGTACTTGATGGCATCGACCAAGAAGACACAATTTCACCTTTACTATGGTGAATATTTTATGACCCACTTCTAACAGAAATCGAATTCTTGAGAAGAGGCTATAGGTACACAACAAAACTCCAAGGAGACTTCAATGAGTCTAATACAGAGAAACACTTAGACATCAAGGCCATCGCATACATGGATGATACAACATGGCTGGCAGACAATCCAGAAGAAATGCAGAGGATCCTGAACATCACCACAGAATTCTACAATCATAACGACATTAATATCAACCCACTAAAATTACAATTAATAATCATCAATGGACAACCAGAAGACTTTAGAAGAAGCTTCACTTTCAAAGGAGGAACACTCATGGGAAGCAAGCCTGGCACACCAATGAGGCTGTTAAGAATATGGCTGAACAGCTTTGAGAGGAAAGGATATCAGAAACAGCTCATAACGGAGAAAGTAAAGAAAACCAGTAAGCTGATCGGATGGAAAGCAATCACAGACAAACAAATAAGATATATAATAAACCACATACTCATGCCTAGCATAGAATTCCTGTTGAATGATATGGTACTTTCTGAAAGTGACTGCAACTCTCTAATGGGAAAAATCGCAACAAAATACAAACACAAGTGTGGCCTCGCCAATATAATCCCTAACACCCTTTTATATAACCATACTGAATACAATCTGAATCACCTATGGGATAGACAAATGCAACTGCACATAAAGACCTGGGTACAAAAAATGGAAGACAAAGGAACACTAGGACAAATCTCCAGGATGGGACTACAAAACCTTCAAAACCTCTTCTGGTCAACAAACTTGGTAACATCACATCTCACACAGCCTTTCCTTAAGTCAGGACAATACATGAACCATGACATCTTTTGGGTGCTGAGGAAACATGGTTTCCAATTCCACTTCAACACAAAGTTCACAATCCTATAGAGGATAGAAAAGATTGATAATACAATCAAAGAAGCAATACCAAAATCAGTATATCACCAATACTAAGGAGGCACAACTTAATATTCATAGGACAGATTATTAATTCAACAGGAACACGCTTACTATACTGGAGAGAACTCAGGGTCATAAATAAAACAAAGAAAAGAAATATACCAAAATAGTACAAAGAGATCATAGAGAACCTTACAAACCTAGCCAGTATACAAGATAGAATAGAGGATGAAACAGGTATCCACTGAACATATAACCAAAGTAAGCCCCTGGTAATAGGAGATTCATATAAACCATATTGAGGAGCAACACTCAAGCAAGACAAAGAAGCCATTGGCAAGAAGAAATGGAATGATAGCCCCAACACAGTAGTATTCAAATACTATATCAAAATAGGTGAGCAATCACCACTGGAAAGGTACACTAGGTGTTCACTAAATAAAAGGAAAGACACAGCATCAGGAACCTGCACCTTCTCAGCCAAAAAACAGCATACAATCCAAATCCAATAGAAAGAACAAGCATCTCCTCCAAGGAAAGCAAGAGCAGCTTAACAAGCACTCTGCAATGCAGGATATCCCCAGATTCTACCAAGAAAAAGCTCAAAGACCTCACCGAAACCCCTCAGATAAATCAAAGCTTCTGGCAAGTGAACATAGGGAGCGTTGAACCAGAAACAATGAACATCAGTGACATGTTCAAACTAAACAAGGAAGAATTAGATGCCCTGACGACAATTCAACAACATATGAAAGACTACTACCACACCACAATATACACAGATAGCTCAGTATCAAGCTATAGTAATAGACCACATATGGACCTAGGCTGGATCATAGAAGATAAGACAGAAACACAACATACTTTCCAAGGACAAACACAGTTATACGCCTTTTCAACGTGTGTGAAACTAATGGCTATAACCACAGCAATAAGTACACTAAATAGAAATACTACAGCTAATATGTATACTGACAGTCAAGCAGCAATAACAAACTTAACAGAAACCATAGATACCTCCAGAACCAAAAAGAGGAAGAAACCAATCCAGGCAATAGTAGTGTCAACCTATCCAATTCACCTCTTAGGAATCAGATAGAGACAGAGAACTAGTACAGGGAAACATCAAGTTAGACTTCTAACGTGATATGCAAAAGTTCCTAATTTGAACAATAATAAATAAAGAGGTTTATTACTGGTAATTTGGGCAGGAGAGGCAGGACAATAATTTCGGGTTAAAGTAATTTTATTGTTGGATAAATCCTGAAGAGTCTCCAGAGGGAGAATTTCCTTCTTTAAATACATAATTAAGTTATATGATATTTGAGAATATAAACTATGATAAATAATAATAATAATAATACTATTAGTTTCACTGGACTATTAAGCTATGTTATTTTGAACAGAACTCAAATATCCTTCGAAAATAATAGTTACATGTGATAAATTAGAACTACAGAATATTCTAGAGTACTTTATACTAAGTTTGCTAATAGCAAAATTGACTATTAATGTTCTAGAAGTATTCTGGAAGATTTTTACTTTCAGGTAATCAAAAGGATTATGATATATTGATCTGAGATACTAGGATCATCCTGAGTACTAGGGAGATTATATGATGAAATTTTATAGTTCAACAATTTCCCCCCAACTAATCTGTGAGTTCCATGAGTTAAGCACCAATTAGGGATTTGAATTCAGCAGCTGATATCTTATAGATATTTCTAAGGGTCGTTTTTCTTGTTCTTATAATTTGTTCTATTCCTGTCTTTTCAAAAAGGTAATAGGTCCTGATACAAGCTCGTTTGTAATATGTAGATACCTGATCATACAAAAAACTATATTGATGACGATTTACCACTTGATTCAATAGTTCTCCTAATAGATAAGCATGCACCAAGGTTATTTGTTGATTTTTGATTCTTGTTGCCCTTTGTAAATGTCTGTACTTAATTATAACTTGTATTTCCAAAGATTGTATAATATCTGTATATAATAGGACTATATTCACATTTTCAGGAGTTGTTTCAAGGAGATTATCCATAATTTAATCAACAATGGTACTCATTGTGAGATTGGTGCACATTTTTGAGGTCTTGAAATAGTTTGCTGGAGAATTGAGAAAAACCTTGTCTATTTATATTTATCAAAACTTGTTTTATGTTTATGATTTTCACATATTTGTATGATATATTTAAGGATTACATCTTTTGCATTTTGGGATGATATATTTCATCTATAATAAGCAAATTTATCATGTCAAGAGTCTATAAACAAAAACGTATTACTACCACTTCCTCTTTCTCCAGGGGAACCAAAAGCTCCCAATATATTGATAATCATGACTTGTTTTGAAAAAACCTTTCTTTCAAGAAGGAGGTAAAGAACTTGCGTCACCAGTTTGGTAGGCTCCAAGAAACCAATTCTGTTTTATGTGACAAGTATGAGAGCCTTTCAGCAGATCTTCAAGATATGACTGGTCGCTGATACCACCTCACACATATGGAACTAGAGAGGGAGAACAATAATCTTCGTCAGCAGATTTATTCACTGAAGCAACTTCTCCAGTTGCAGGACATGGAAGCTCCTCCTCTGTTGGACAGGTCTTTTTCTTATATGCCCTACCAAGTCTATTTATTTATATGTGTTTGATTACTAAGACCATATAGTAGCAGTTGTGATGCTCCCTGGATCAGGTGCAGTTGCTTTCTAGGTCATCATTATTTCACTACATTTTTTTCTCTATTCTTTTCTTAAATGCCTTCAATTTTTAGGTTTTCTGTTTGGGTGGCTCAAATAGTTTTCATTGACTAGATGATAACTCTGGTAACTGATAGTCATGTAAAACTATTTGTAGTTCCCATTCTTCTCGGTCATAATACTTCTTCAAAAGATAGGTATTGATAGAAGTAGCCAGTACTTTTCTATTCAAAGTTCTCAGCTGATAGGCACCATTTGAAAGAATATTGTGAATGTAATAAGGTCCTTTCCATTTTGGTTTCAATTTTCCTGTGAAATGTTTGTCTTGTGCAACATTATACATTAATATTTTGTTACTTATTTTGAATATTGGGGCTAGGTTTTTCCTTTGATCATTATACTCTTTCTGTTTTCATTGGCTTCTCTAGATATTATGCCTAGCAGCTTCTCTTTCTTGTGGTAGTTCTTCTATTAGGGTGAACAGTCATAATAGAATATCTCCTTTGATTATTTCATCCATTTCTATAGGAGGGACTTGGGGTTTTCGTCCATATACCAAGTAAAAGAAAGTTATTTTCATGAAGGATTGTTTGGCTATTCTGTATACAAATAATACTGATGCATTGTAGTTATCTCAATCTTCTTATCCTTCTGTTAGTTTAGTCAATGCTTCGCATAAAGTTCTGTTGAATCATTCTACTAGTCCATTAGTTTGGAGATGGTATGGGGTAGATAATAAATATTGTATTTTGAATTTCTTTAATAAATTATCAACTATTTCATTTTTGAAATGAGTTCCTTGATCTAAAAGTATATGTTTTGGGCATCCATATCTGCAAATAAGGGTTTGATATATAAATTCAGCTACTTATTTTCCTGTTGTTTTTTTTCGTGTATGGTAAGGAACCAACAATGTCTATTTCGATTTTTGAAAATGGTTCTCCAACAGGAATGGGGTGCAAAAGACCAGGTATTCTATATTTTCCTAGTCTTTAACATCTATCACATAATCTGATATAGTCTTTTATGTCTTCAAACATTTGTGGCCAGAAATATAGACTTCAAACTTTTTCAAACACCTTATCAACACTTAGATGTGCACCAGTAGGATGGTTATGCAGTAGATATAGTACTGGTTCTATTTTATGTTTTTGTAAAACTTTGAGAAGTTGATTCTGCGTTTTTCTTCTTCTGTTCTTTCTATAAAGTATGTTGTTTTTAACTTCAAAAAATTTGCTTTTGGCTTGTAATTGTTATTGTTGTGTTTGATCAAGATTTGATGGTAGTTTGTTGTTTTGTAAATAGTTTTTGAGGTAATAATAGTGTTGAGTATCCATCTTGTTGTTTGTTCGCCAGGACACTGACTACCTGAACTGTATTTTTTTTAGTGTCAGATTTGAGTGATGATACTATAAATAGTTAATATTGAGTTTTGGGATTGGTACTTGTTAACTAGACAGAGTTGCATAAGTATTGTGAAGAAAGGTTATTAAATTCTTATAAATATTCTTCAAAAACTTGCTTATTCTCAGGAAGCCACCAATATGTATTAATCAATTGTAGAGAGGCCCCAGTCACGTGATTAACTTCATCAGAGATGATTTCACTCCATTCTAAGTTTTCTGTATATTCAGAGGGGATTTTTGTCACCTCTTTTTGTTTTCCCTTGCAGATACAGTCATTTTTAAATGACCATCTGTTTCTGTCAAAACTTTTTGACATTGTTTGCAATAAGCTTGTATATGATGATCTGGTGCCCTTTCATTGCAAATATTACATCATTGCCTAGCAGTAAACCAATGGTCTTTAGTTTGGCATTCTTGATCTCTTGTAAAATGTCTTTGTCTTGGTGGTTCATCCTTTTCAGAGATAAGCTCTATATGTGATTGATAAGCATCTTGATCTAGCATAAGGATAGGAGTTTCATCCTTATACTTTCAGGATATAGCATCTACATTGTTATGCTTTTTTCCAGCCCTATGGATAACAGAATAATTGTAGAGTTCCTGGCAAAGAATCCATCTTGTTCTTCTTTCTTTCAATTCAGATATCATTAACTATTGTAAAGTAGAATAGTTAATAATTAGGTAGAAATAATTTGTTCCTAGGTATTGATGAAAGTGTTTTACTGCCCATATAACAGCTAAATATTCAAGTTCAATTGTTGCATAATTTTATTCTGCTCTTGTTAAACTGCGACTAGCATATGTCACAGCATATTCTTTATTTTGATCATCTTTCTGGGCAAGTACAGCACCAATGCCAGTTCTTGAAGCATTAGTATGGACATAAAATGATTTGGAAAAATCGGGATATCTCAAAATTGGAGCAGTTATTAAACATCTTTTCAAGAATTCGAAGACTTTTTCTTGGGCTTCTGTCCATTCAAACAATATATCTTTTTCCAGTAATTGATTTAGAGACTTAGCAATTGTAAAAAAGTTCTTGATAAATTTTCTGTAATAGGAGGCAAGTCCTAAAAATTCTCTGATTTGTCTTACAGTGGAAGGTCATGGATAATCACAGACCTTGTTGATCTTTTCATCATTAAGTTGGATTCCTTCATGATTAATTTCATGACCAAGGAGTTTGACATGTGGCAGGAAAAAGTGACATTTTTTTGAGTTTAACATTAGATTGGCTTGCCTAAAGGCATCTAGAATGATATTGACATGCGTATAATAATCTTTAAATATTTTGGAAAAGATAGTAATATCATCCAAATAAACTTCTACAAATTTTCCTCTGAATGGAACAAGGACCTTGTCCATTAGTCTTTGAAAGGTTGCAGAAGCATTGCATAATTCAAATGGCATAACATTGAACTCATAGAGTCCAAACTTCGATATAAAAATAGTTTTTTTTTTTGTCTGTATCATTCATGGCTACTTGCCAATAACCACTTGCAAGATCAAGGCAAGAGAACCATTTAATATTATTAAAAGTTTCTAGGAGGTCATCTACCACTGGCATAGGATAGACATCTCTCTCTGTAACTTCATTTAACTTTCTATAATCAACACAAAGCTGTTTCTTGTTATTTTCTTTGGTACCACTACCATAGGAGAAGACCAGGGGCTAGTAGTTGGGCTAATAATTTCTTTTTGCAACATGTTCATAATTTTTTTTTTGATGAATTCCAACTGATCAAGAGAGGCTTTATATGCTCTTTGTTTGATTGATTTCGTATTTCCAGTATCAATAATATAGGCTACCACATTGATTCTTCCCAGGTTACTGGTTTGTCCTTCCCTGAAGATGCTTTTAGCAAAAACATCTTTATTTTCATACAAGAGGTTTTGCATAATTGCTTCTTATTTCTTAGGTAAAACACCTATATTTGAGGTATCAAGTTCTTCATGAGATGCTTTTGAGAGGTATACAGCTGGATTTTCTGATGAAATGTCTTCTATGTATATATCAGAAGTGTATGCTTTTGATTATTCAAGATCTTCTTCTTCTTGATATTCAATTTCATCTAAAAGCTCATCATCATTATTGAGAAATTCCTCTATAATATATTGGGAAGAAATATCTGCTAAATGGGTTGTTTTAATATTAATACATCTTCTATCATGATAAATTTGTAAGCTTCGTGTTGTAGCAGGCTAATCGGCGAGTCTGTCACTAATGACCAAAAGCTTACATAACCTGCGGATAGAAGAGTTTGTCCTTCTATCACACACACAAAACACAGTACCAAAATCAAGACAGAGACGTAAAAAGATTTGGGCAAGTCTCAAGGTAGTTTTTCCTAAAACTACTTCTAATTTCAATCTATCCAAAAGATTCGTTTTAAGATTAGTCCTGAGATTTACCATTTTATTAAGTCATTGAAAGAAGTTACATTTTTACATTTTTACACATAGGGCTATTACATAATCACTATGGCTATTCTAGTATTATGTCATGCATAAATTGCTTCTTAGTCAACTAATTTTCTATTACCTCAGCTCATGGTTTTTTACCTTTTTGACGTGAATAGATTGTTCGTGCATTCTTCTAGCTTGTAAGGGATATGGTGATAGTTGGCAATTGATTGTTTTGCATAAGCTTCGATCACATTATGATCATCGGTCATGTAACCACAGTGAAAATTCTGAACTTTGTTTGACTTCTTTGGCCTTTAACAGTGTGTCAAAGTCCCACTTGGCCTTCATCTTTTCAAACCAGTCAGTACCAAGAAGAAGAGTTTCTTCTCAGAATTCAATAATTTACAGTATAATAGGGATTATTAAATTTTGAATAAAGATTTGTAGATTGGAAATTTGTTCAAGGGCTCTTGTTCTTGTACCATTAGTTGTTACCACAATCATTCTGGAGGGGACATCTGAAGAGAGTCCAAGTTTATCCATAAGTTTTTTTATGATAATGCTTACAGCAGCTTCTGAATCCAAAATAGCAACAATTGAATTTTCTTTAATTTGTACATAGCATTTGGTAGCTGTTGTTCTCTTCTTTTCTTCTTCAGACTAAAGATAGTTTGCAACTTCAATATTTTTGGGTTTTCTTAATACCTTGACCAAGTTTCTTCATTAGTTAGGATACTGTAACATTTTTCCAAGAGTAGCATTTGAATGAATTTGTAGAATATTATCTGAAATATCATATGGATTCAAGTTATCTATGATGGAAGATTGATGCCTTGTTCTAGATCTTCTGGGAGCAGCAATAGGTACTATCACAGGTTCTTGTACTATTTTTTCTTATAATTTCATGGGTTGTACTGGAATTCTTCTGGTTCATAATTGAATTTCTTTTTGAGATTCTGATTGTTTTACTTTTCTCTAGCTTCTATTCTATTAGTAGAGTAAGGGGATGGTCTTGCTTGTTGACCAATATAAGTTTCTTCTTCATTTTTTTCATCCCATCCTTGGGTAAAATATTGTTCTGTTGTTAGGTAATTAATTGGTTGATTTCTTTTAAAAGGAGGTAGATAGAATGATAATGTTCTTTCAGAAAGACAATCCCTTGCAAGATAGCCAGGTTCGTCACATTTGAAACAGCTTCCTGTAAGGTTTGGCCTTTGAGTAGGAGCAAATGACTGTATTTTTCATACTGATGGATTGCTTCTTTGTTGAAGAGAGTAGACTTCTATCTTTTCCAATCTTTCAGCTAAATTGAGTTGCATTTGTTCGAATTTCTTGATTAGTCCATTCATGATCTCTTCTTGTACTTTAGAGACTCCAAAACCTGAATTTTTTGATGCAGGAGGTCTTTCATCTTCATGAATATCTTGATCTTCTTCATATTGCTTTGCATACTTGAGAGCATCAGCAACAGCTGCTGGTTTCATCATTGATACAATAGGAGTAACATAATAGTTCAATCCACAAATAAAGAACCTAAGTTTTTATTTGTCATTCATGGTTTCATCTATATCTGCCTTGGCCAATAACTTTTTAAAAGCAGTATAGTAGGAGTCTACAGTTT